>MCJB01048430.1:277261-304192 GCA_002018475.1 Nicotiana obtusifolia | reverse complement strand
GGGGGGGGGGGGGTGATGTATATGCGAGGTGACGAGCGTATATGCATGTGGCAGGGTTATCCATGCTCGGGGGTAGATTATATGATTCTTTGTGCCTTGTTGAACTTTGTGATTTTCTTTCCTCATGTATTACTTGACTTCTATAATAGTATCAACGTAATTTCAGTCCTAGAGACCATGCTTTAGCTTACATCAACTTGATTAAATATGACGAACTCTTTGTGAAACTGTTAATGTACTAGATTATATTATTATTGAGATACTTGGGTTCCACTCTTACATTGAAGATCATGTTTGGGTTTTGTTGAGATACTTGAAAAGTGGGGTTCTTGAAGTGTATAGATTTGTTTATTAGTGTAAATGTTGTGATTGTCGTTTACGTGGTGTATTTTGCTTAACCACTCTTCTTGATGTTATCCATACTTCTTACCTTGCTTATTGTTGATGTATATGTTCTTGGTGAGGAAGAGTGTAAAGCACGAACGGTGATGTCGTGCAATTGCTTTACGTTATCATGTGAGGATGAGAGTAGAAGCACGACGGGTGATGCCATGCCATTGTTTTTACATTATCATGTGAGGAAGAGAGTAAAAGCACGAAGGGTGATGCAGTGCAATTGTCTTTCTATTATGATGTGAGGATGAGAGTTCATGCCATGACGGGTTATTCCGTGCGGGCGAGGACAGGAGAAATGCATTATATTGTGTTATCTTTCCCTTGCACATACATTTGTATCTTTCTCCTGAGTTGCTATTGTTGCACCTATGCTTTTTATGTTGCTTGTTGTTGTCACGTCTTTTCCTTTCTACTTTATTTGTTATTGTTCTATCCATATCTTCTAACTATTTATTTTGCTACGTTCATGCTTTCCTTCTTGTTTTTTATATTTACATCTATGTCTCCGCTTGTTTGTCATTGTTTTATCCAAACCTTCTCCCTTGTTTGTTAATGAAATCTATGTTCTCTTACCATATTTTCCATTGTATTTTTGTGCCTCCTACCTTGTCTGTTACTGTTATCTACATGCTTTTGGCTTAATTGTCACTATTATCTGCGTACCTTCTACTTCATTGCTCCTGTTGTCGGTATTCCTTATACCTTGTTGGTACTATTTTACATATGTTTGGTGAGGATGAGAGGTAAATGCACGAAAGGTGTTGTCGTGCCAATTGATTTTACATACATGCATATATTTGGTAAGGATGAGGTAAATGCACGAAGGTTGCTATTGTGGCATTTGATTCGATATCTTGATTACATTCCTCATATTATGAAGATTCATGGTTTGCTATGTGTTTTTAGTAATTTATGCTTAACCTCATGACTTGAGCTGTTAGAAGGGAATTGGTTGAAATATTGAGGAAAACTGATCGTTATTTCTTTTAGCTAATAATTTGTTACTTCTCATACTTGTTCTTGCAATTTACTTTGTTATTTCTAGTGTTGTTTCTATTGTAAATTTAACTAAAATAGTTATATTAGTGAGTATTTTTGACATAAAAACCTCGTCACTACTTAACCGAGGCTAGTCAAGATACTTACTGTACATGGCGTCGGTTGTACTCATACTACACTTCTGCACCTTGTGTCCAGATACATGGAGAAGACCGGCTGCGGAGTTCAAGAATCTACCATTGAAGACGTATTATCACTCCTGATACAAGCTACCATTTGTTCGTGGTAGATTAGAAGTTATGACTCTGTTTATGTAAATTTCAAACAGATGATGTATCTATCCTCAAACTGAAGTTGTACGCTTGTTCATAGTCATTCGTGACTTGTACTACTAGTCCTTAGAATAGTTGTATTAAATTCTTTTGGTTATTTCATTCATTATTTTTGTTGGTTTCTTATCATAATAATGACTTAAATTGTTGGGCTTATGTAGCGGGTTGAGTTAGGTGCCATCATGACTTAGTGGGATTTTGGGTCATGACATGGGGTCTCGAGGGGCTCGGGTGTATTTTGGATCATTGATTGAGAGACTAGTTAACTTAAGGATTTGGAGTTTGACCACGGTAAATATCAGGTCAATATGATCTCTTTTCGGTGTTTTAAGTGCGAGAGCAGGTTTGTAACATATTTTATGATTGAAAAGTATATATGGTTTGTGTTCGGGAGGTTCAAAATGAGTTTTGGGTACTGAAACAAAGATTTTGCGATTGCTGATTTTTTTGTTGGAACAATTCCGAAAATATTATATCCCTGAAATTTCAGATTTGCTTTAAAACTTCAAAATATCATATCTCCCTCATTTTTAGGCCATTTTGGGTGATTCAAAAGCCTATCTTTGGTGTAATCTTGCAAGAAATATGTTGGACTTATTAGATATGAGTTTCAGGATCATCTAGGATTTGATTCGGGTTGTGATAGCTGCTATATTTTCTTACTTGTTTCGGATATTTCTCACAAGGTTTTGGAGCTCGGGAAGAGGCAATTTTTAAGAGAGTTTTCATCGACTTCATGGGGTAAGTAAACCTAACTCGATTTTATGATTATAACGTGAAACTATCATTATTTTTTGCTCTAAATCAAGGAATCTTACAGAAGAGAAGAGGGTTTTGGTTGAAATATAAGAAAGTGCATTTTGGGGGTTTTGGTAAAACCTTTCTAAAGTAAAAAATGGAGATTTAAACCACAATTTGCAGTCAGTTTTAGATGAAACTTTATATTTTGATTCGTATTCGAATGGGTATTCTAGATTTTTGAGTTGTGTCGGGTTTCGGGGTGCGTGCTCGGGCTGGCGTTTTGGTTGACTTTGAGTATTTGATTAAAAAATTAATCTTTATCGTTTAGGTTTGATTCGTATGGAATTATTTGATGTTATTGAGTTATTTTTGGCTAATTTCGGGCCGTCCAGAGGTCGATTCACGTGGGAAGGTATTTTTAGAGTATTGATTTGGCTCGTTTGAGGTAAGTGTCTTGGCTAGCTTTGGTTGAGGGAAAATAATTATGTGCACATGCGGCAAAATAAAGGTGGCGCTATTGATGATATTATGTGATGATTGGGGGAGTCTTTCTTTATGTTGTATATATGTTGCAACGGGGTTGATATTCTGACCATATGCATGTTTTTTTAATACTCCGTCTTGTATTTTTATTGAGTTTCTAGTTGAATTTGACATGCTATCACATGTCCCTACTTCTACTTGATGATTTGTTGACAAAGCTGGATTTTTCTTCATCGAGTTGATATCTCATATTTTTTTGGTTGAGTTGTTGGTAGCATATCCGATTGACATGTTAACGAAGTTATCATTATGCATTGATATATTTGATTATTGAAAGTTCTCTTGAACGTGTTATTTGGAAATTGATACAGAAATGGATCATGTTGGGCACATATTTACAGTCATGTGTGAGTATAGAGCACACATATTATATGGTGCGTACCTCTTTGTGAGCGGGATTAGTGCAGGTTGTATTTGCAGAACATGTTTAATTGGTAGAGTTGTTTATTACCCTGTCCAGTTGTGCACCTTTACTATTGATATTCTTTATTCCATAACTATCTGTCTAAAATATTTTTCTATGTATTATACATGTTTTTGAGCTGTACAGGTTTTGCAAAGTGAGTATATTTTGACTTAAAAAACCTCGTCACTACTTCTCTGAGGTAAGTCAAGATACTTATTGAGTATACAGGGTCGATTGTACTTATACTACACTTTTGTACCTTGCGTGCAGATTCTTGGAGCTGAGCTGCTGTAGATAACAAAGGGAGGCATTAAAGTTATGGCTGTGTCCTAGATTCAAGCTACCATTTTTCCATGGTAGATTAGGATCTCATTTCTATCTATGTAACCTTCAAACAAGTATTTTATTTGTTCTCCTTTATCAGCTTGTAAATCTATTCTTAGTGGATCATGGCTTGTAATACCAGTCCTTGGAACAGTTGTATTGAATTCTTTTGTAGTTTTATTAACAATATTGATGATTTCTCATTAAAGTAGTGACTTAAAATATTTGGCTTACCTAGCGGGTTGGGTTAGGTGCCATCACGACTTGATGGGATTTTGGGTCGTGACAAGTTGGTATCAGAGTCCTAGGTTCATATGTTATACTGGTCATGAGCAATTGTCTATTGGAGTCTTGCGGATGGGTATGATGATGTCCATACCTATCTTCGAGAGGTTACAGGGCATCTAGGAAACTTTCTTTCTTTCTTCTCTTATCATGCGACCTTGTTTCAGCTTGAATTATGTGTCTTAGATTTTTTCCTATTCATCTGTATGTGATGTTGAGCACTCAGTATCAGTGTGCACCGACGGCTTGTGATGTTGCGGATAGGCTACAAAGGGCTATGGATACTTGATTATCATTGCGATATGTTTCCTAGTCTAGGAAGCGGATGAATTGATAGATCTTTCAATTGTTCATTCGTAGGATAAAGCGGATTCTTATATCTTATTAATGAGTAGAGACTCGGGAGGATTAATTGATTACATAGTGGTTGTAACCATGATAGGGTCATAGCGAGATGTCGATTGGAGCGCTAAGCAGGTGGGTTACAGATGACTCGTTCTATGGCTTTGAGCCGTATGGGGGAGTCTGCTATCGACAATCAGATTGAATTTTCATGTGTTATATTGAACTAAGGGACACTTGTGGATTAGCTTTGACTTGGAAAGGATGATTTCGAGGATGATTCGAGCAAGGGATTGGCGGGACGCATGATGTACTACACTTTGTGTATATATGGAAATCTTGAGATGATTCAAGTTTGATATTCGTTGTGAATGTAGTGTGCAAGGAAAAAGGAATCAATTGGTTGCTTCTTTTGGATATTCATGTGATGGTGGAGCACAAGTTGTTCGGTGCCTATTGGTTGTGCATCAGATTGGAGCATAATGGATGACTATCAAGAAGGTTCTAATGGGCTCAAGATTAATATGTGGTACTTAAGGTGTTTTTTATTTGTATATGGCTAGGACTTGAGGTTTGTATTGGATGGTGCTAAGACTTGTGATACCTCTACATCATTATCGACTCTACATGGCAGTATTAGAGAGATGCAAGTAATAGCTTCAGATTCGCAGGAAGTCTCTTCTGCTCAAGCATTTTGGTTTGTGTTACTTTTGGGTTTGGCAGTCTGCGTGACTTGGTTGACATAGATAGGCCCAGTTCTGATGGCTTGATTATATGCTAATGGGTTTCGAAGAGTTCATGATAGTTTTGACCACGGTTCGATTTGATGTCCTCCACGAGTATAGAAGGTCTGTTGCATGTTGTAACGTTCTCCTGGATTAAGTTAAGTGGAAAGTCCTTTGTTAATGAAGTGTCTATCCTACTTGTGATTCAGATTTGATTATGAGATTTTTGTATTTTCTAATATTAGCATGATAGATGTGGTGCACCGTGTAGGATTAAGATTCCAGGGATAAGGTTACAGTTTAGATTCGAAAGGAAGGTCATGAGTTCTTGACAGAATGGGAAATTTCAGATGTTTAAGAGGATGTTAACACTATCTTATTTCGCCTGAGAAGGGTATGTGTTGCGGATGGCACATCGTGTATTGATTTACGGATGCTTGACTAGTATTACGGTAATCACCTAGATTTTGACTACTGATAATAAGGTTTTGCGCGTGGCACGGAAGGATTATGGAAGTATTCCTCATGAGGTGAATGTATATGAGTGATGTGTCATTCCTTTGAGTGGCAGAGTGGGGATCAGATGTGGGGATTCTAATATTCTTAAGGTTTAGAGACTGGATGTTCTCAAAGATACACTATTCCTTAGTTGCGGACCGTGAAGGTATGTTTAGGGTTAGACAACTGATTATATATATTATGCATATGTTATTGTGGACTTTTGGAAGGTAATTTATAAATTCTGGGATGATCAAAATTGATTTGAGGGTCCATTGGTAGGCCTGGCGGGATTGTGTATTCTGCATCGGATCGGGTTATATAATCAGCAAAACTATTGCTGGGGTGAATCGGCGGCTAGAATTAATCTCGTTCATGTCTTGATATGTTCCATGTGTTACTCTGTTACGCTACGATAGACTGTGAGACTACTTGACTATTCACATGCATGATGTGATTATGTTTAGGCATTATGGAGATATTTGAGCAAGATGGCTCATGGGGTGTTAAGTTGCTTATTGCACCTTAGTCGTATTTTTCCTTGTCTGTGGTTTATTGCGCTATCTATTTCTCCATGGTTATGGTCATGTACTTTGCGCGTTTGCTATTGATACGCATGTGGTTTTTGATTGAGAGCTTTATGGCTAGATGGATATTCCATTTGGATCGGTATGTTTGGATCGGGCTACATGTCGCAGCAGAGTTATGATGGGACATTATTCTTCATGCTTACTTCGTATGCTTTGCTTTTCCCTTGTGAGATGGGTTCATAGCGTTATGCTTTGTGGTGGTATTTGTTGAACATGTTGGATGGTTCTTTTATTTGGTTCTCCTTCCTTCTTTGGATATATTCGAGTTGTTGCTTGTTGAGTGCAGATTGCATTATGTAAGGCTTTAGGTGGCATTGTGTGTGGCATGTCAGTTGGGCAACTTGTACTGGGTGAGATAAGGTTATTAGACTTGGAAATAGAGCAATCGGATTTGGATAAGGTATGTTTGGACGAATAAAGTCATTAGTCATCTCACAATTTGGCAAGGGTCCTTGTCGGTCGAAAGAGCTCCACAACTTGTTGATTGATGGGTGGTTAAGTGTTTCTACATATTTTTTTTTATCATTTGAAATGTTATGGAGGTTTGGACCAAGATTCTATTTGATATGAGGTATACTACCAGTACAATGTTTGGTAATGAAGCTATTGTGGTCGGAAGTTATTACTATGAGTACATGAGTTAAGTGGTATATCATGTGGGCACATCTTGGGAATATAGTTATGCTTTGACGCAGCTTGTTGAGACTTTTATAGGGTGTATATGCAAGAATCAGATCTTATAAGGAAATCTGGATGTTTCTATTTTGTCCTAACGTTTATGGGCTAAGGCTGAAGAAAGGATCTTCAGTCAGGGTTATGCCAATGGACTTAGATGGATTGTGGTGGCATGGGATTACTCATGGGTATGTGTATGGTGAGCTTATATAGTGATTTGATGACTTTGGAATGACTTTTAGCACGTTCGAGGATGAACGTACAGTTAAGTGGAGGAGAATGTAACGACCGGATTGGTCGTATTTAGCTTTAGTGTTCCATTGGGTGGTTTGAGACTTGAGAAACTTCATATAATGTATTATGACTTACATGTATGGCCGATTTTTGTTTTTGAGCAATTTAGGATTGAGTTAGAAAAATGACTCTCGATTTGGAAGCTTTAAGATGGAAGAGTTTACTAATGTTCGACTTCTGGGTAAACGGACTTGAAATCAGGTTTTGATGGTTTCGTTTCGATAGGTTCGTATGATGATTTTGGACTTGAACTTTCATTCGGATTTGGTTATGAGGTTCCTAGAAGAATTCGACACTATTTGTTGAAAGTTGGGAATTTGAAGAAATTAAGAATTCATAAGTTTGACCAAGAGATGAGTTTGATGTTATTGGACTCCAATTGGTGTTCTGAGACTTTGTATAGGTGTATATAGTTGAATTGAACTTGTGTTTAAAGTTTGGAAGTAATCCGAAGTGTGTAAGTGTGATTTGTACACTCTTTTGAAGGAATGGAGATTTAACAACTTAAGAGAAATTCTATTTAGTTTGAGCCTTGATTCTTTATTGTGATGTTCCTGTGGGTGTTTTAAGCCTTTCGATATGTTTTAATAATGTATTTGTACTTGTTGGGTTGACTGGATGGGGTATCGAGGGGCTGCGATGTATTTTGAATCATTGGTTGGAGAGAATAGTTAAGTTAAGGATTTGGAGTTTGACCAAGGTAACTATCGGGTCAATGCAAGCTCTTTTTGGTGTTTTGAGTGCGAGAGCAGGTTTGTAGCATATTTTATAATAGAAATGCATATATGATTTGTCTCCGGGAGGTTCAGAATGAGCTTTTGGGTGCTAGAACGAGGATTCTGCGCTTGCTGATTTTGTGGTGCTACGATTCCGAAAATATTATATTCTTGAAATTTTTGGATTTCCTTTAAAAGTTCAAAACATCGTATCTCCCTCATTTTAGGCCAAATTGGATGATTCAAAAGTCTATCTGGGGTGTAATCTTGCAAGGATTACGCTGGACTTATCTAATATGATCTTCGGGATTGTCTAGGATCTGATTCAGGCTGGAATAGCTGTTGTATTTTTTTACTTGTTTCAGAATTTAGTTACTTTTTCTCACAAGGTTTTGGAGTTCGGGAAGAGGCAATCTTTGAGGGAGTTCTCATCTACTTTATTGGGGTAAGTAAACCTAACTTGAATTTATGATTAGTATGAATTTATAATTGATTTTGACTCTAAATCAAGAAATCTTAGAGAAGAAAAGAGGGTTTTGACTTGAAAGATAAGAAAGTGCATTTTGGGGGGTTTTGGCAAAACTTTTCTAAAGTGAAAAATGGAGACTTGAACCTCGATTTGGAGTCGGTTTTGGATGAAACTTGTATACTTGGACTCGTATTTGAATGACTGTTCGTGATTTATGAGTTTTGTCGTGTTCAAGAATGCGGGCCCGAGTTGAATTTTTGGTTGACTTTAAGTATTTGATTCAAGATTCAACTTTTTCCGTTTGGTTTTGATTCTTATGGCATTATTTGATGTTATTGAGTTATCTTTGGCTAGATTCGAGCCATTGGAGATCTATTCATCCGGGAAGGTATTTTTAGAGTATTTATTTGGCTTGTTTGAGGTAAGTGTCTTGCCTAGCTTTGGTTGAGGGAAATTTTTCCTAATAATTGGTATTATTTGCTACATGCGAGGGTGATCTATATATGAGGTGATGAGCATATATACACGTGCCTCGGGTATCCATGCTCGGGGTAGATTTTAGATTATTCTATGCCTTGTTTTATTGTATATTCTACATGATTCTATGTATTATTCAATTCATTGACTACGTGAGCGTAATAAACCTTGCTAGAACTAATTTTAAGGTTATTGGTGCCTTAGTTTGAACATGATACACTAATCTTGAGATTTATGCTAAACTAGCCTCGGAGGTAGATACACGTGTGTTATGAACACACATGTCAAGACCCAAAATCACATGTGCCGTGATGGCGCCAATCGCGATACTAGGCAAGCCGACAAATCACAAATGACTTGTATCTTTAAATTAAACTTACTAAAATAGGCTCCAGTAAAAAATATCTCATAATCACTGGAAGAAAAACACTGCATCATAATACAGAATTCCCCAAAATCAGAGTGTCACTAAGTACATGAGCATCTATACAATAACATGGTATAACTGCAGAAACATTGTCTAGGAAGATAGAACAGTATAAATGAAACTAAATAAAAAAGAGGAGAGGTCAAGGTCTGCGGATGCCAAGGCAGCTACCTTGATAGTCTCCGAACTAAATAAGCTCCAACACTAGCAACATCCGTGTCAGGAAGTACCTGGATCTGCACACGAAGTGCAGAGTGTAGTATGAGTACAACTAACTCAATAAGTATGGTAAATAAATTTGGCAAGGTAAGAGAAGCATAAATTATTAATGAACTAGCTATCACTTGTGTAGTTGCATCTTTTAAACCGGTGTAGAACAATATTGAAAATTAACTCATCAAGTTTCGTGTGAAAACAACCGTGTGTGTGCATATGTATAGTTTCTCAAATATGGCATGTAGAGGTGATAAGTAGTTAAATCAGGTAAATGATCAAGGAAATACAAAATCCACACAACATTGGTCGGTTCTCTCAGCTTTCCGTATCCGTTCCAAACCACTGATCAATACTCTTAATAACCGCGTGTACACCATCAAGAGAGAAACAGGAGTGGGTGACCCTAATGAGATGGATCCTTATTCATATGTTGCACGGACAAATCACGTGCTGCAGGGAGAACTCATGTGCTAATAATTGAACCCGCACGGATAACTCACATGCTGCACGAACAAGTCACATGCCAACAACATCAAAATATGTATCCGCACGGACAACTCATGTGCCAATAACACAATCCACCCCATATGGTCACAGGCCTCAAGTCCAAACATATCATGCATGAGCAATTAAACAAGTATACATGTATGTGATGAATGAATAACAATGCCCATGCTCCTGGACTGGTATAAATGAGAGGCTAACGTGTAGGCAACATGTAGGCATGTGCAAAGGGTGCTATCATAGCTCAAATCGTAAATTTCATCACTGAGAAGCATTTATCAAGTTCGCTCAAGGATGAATCCTCCATGTAGCCTCAGCATGGCTCAAATAGATCACACAAACTGTTACAAACATGAGAAATATCATAGCTTAAAGCTTAACAGTTAATTCTAGGCTTATAAGAGCCCAATCACATCCCAAACATGAATAGATGACCCTAGTGCCCGCATATGGGTTCATCCCCACGCATGTGCGCACCCAGTAGCAACTAGTGCCTCAGCTGAGTTTAAATTAGATACTTACCTCAAGAAAATTGAATCACGCCGCTAGCAAGCCTTTCCCACACGTATCGACCTTCGGAAGGCTTGAATCTAGCCAAAAATAACGTAATACCATCAACACAATACTCCACCTTCAAATCCCCAAATTAAAGCCTATGAAGTTTCTACAATTTTCCCCAATTTTTCCAACCCAAAACGCTAATTAAATTACGAACTCAATGATATATTTATGTATATTAACCTAATCCGAGTTAGAATATCACTTTCCCAAATCAATCCGTTGAAAATCCCTCCAAGAATCGCCTCAATCCGGGCTCCCAAATCAAATTATGAAATATAACTCAAACCCTCATTTTTGAAAACTTATATTCTGCCCAGATGCCCCTTCATCGCAATCTCGAAGCTCAAAAACTAAGCTGCCAAAATTAACTCTGTGCGAACGCAAACAAACCCACACGAATATGACGACCAAACATCCATGACCTACACGATTGCGGATAGCCTCACGCGATCGCAAAGAACAACGCGTGGAGCCCCGGCTTCTTCCTTTCCTCTACACGAACACAACTTAACCCACGTGTTCGCGATGCAGTAATGGTCTAAGCTCCACGATCACAGTCCTCATTTTGCGATTGCATAGCACAGAATCTCAGCTACCCAACATAAGCCTACGCAAAGCGGACCTTCCCATGCGATCGCGTATAAGCAAACCAGACGTGCAACATCAGCAATCTTCTAAGTCCAAATTCCAATCCGTTAACCATCCGAAATCCACCCGAGGCCCCCGGGACCTCAACCAAACATACCAACAAGTCCTAAAATATCATATGAATTCTCTCAAAGCGCCAAATCACATTAAACAACATTAAAACCACGAATCGCACATTGATTCAAGCCTAATGAACTTATGAACTTCTAACTTCTACATTCGATTCCGAAACATATGAAACCCCGATTGACCTCAAATTTTACACACAAGTCATCAATGACACAAAAGACCTATCCCAACTTCTGGAACCAAAATCCAAGCCCGGTTACCACAAAATCAACTCTCGGTCAAACTTCTCAACTCTACAAACTTCTAATTTCCCAGCTTTCGCCATTTCAAGCCAAAATCACCTACGGACTTCAAAACCAATATCCGGATATATTCCTAAGTCCAAAATCACCATACAGAGCTATCAGAACCATCAAAACTCCATTTCGGAGTCTTTTACACATAAGTCAACATCTGGTCAACTCTTTCAACTTAAGCTTCCAACATTGTGACTAAGTATCCCAATTCATCCCGAAATATCCCCGGAACCTAACCAACCACCCCAGCAAGTCACATAACAACGATTGATCATAGAATAAGCAGTTAATGGGGAAACGGGGCTATAAAACTCAAAACGACCGGTCGAGTGGTTACATCCTCCCCTTCTTAAACAAATGTTCATCCGCGAACGGGTCTAGAATCATACCTGGAGTCTCAAATAGGCATGGATATCTGCTCCGCATCTATCGCTCGGTTTTCCAAGTAGCCTCCTCGACTGACTGACCTCTCCACTTCACCTTCACTGAAGCTATGTTCTTTGACCTCAACTTTCAAACCTGCCGATTAGAAATGGCCACGGGCTCCACATCATAAGTCAAATCACCATCCAAATGAACCGTGCTAAAGTCCAAAACATGAGACGTATCACCGACATACTTTCGGAGCATGGAAACATGAAACACTGGATGAACACTCGATTGATTATGCAGCAATGCAGCCTTGTAAGCCACCTCTCCAATCCTCTCAAGCACCTCAAAAGGCCTAATATTCCGAAGGCTCAGCTTGCCCTTCTTCCCGAATCTCATAACAACCTACATGGGAAAACTCTGAGAAGTACCTTCTCCCCCACCATGTAAGCAACATCATGAACCGGTCGCCTTCCGACCGGCGTAGCTTTTCTTTCTAGACTGCGCCATGCGAAGCCAATCCCGAATCAACTTAACCTTGTCCAAAGAATCCCGAACCAAGTCAGTACCCAATAGCCTAGCCTCACCCGGCTCAAACCAGGCCACCAGAGAGCGAGACTGTCTCCCATACAAAACCTCATACGGAGCCATCTGAATGCTCGATTGATAGCTGTTGTTTTAGGCAAATTCTATAAGCGGTAGAAATTGATCTAAAGAACACTCAAAATCCATGACAAAAGTGCATAGCATATCCTCCAATAAAATGATGTACTCAACTCAACCTGTGTGCCTAACTCTCGATACACTGCTTTCCAATACTGCGATGTAACCTGTGTGCTCTGATCTGAAATGATGGACACCGACACACCGTGAAGGCGAACAATCTCGTAGATGTAGATCTCAGCCAACCATTCTGATGAATAGGTAGTCCCGACTGGAATGAATTGGTCAACTAATCCAAAATCACCCAAATAGCATCAAACTTCCACGAAGTCCGTGGGAGCCCAACTACAAAATCCGTGGTGATACGCCCCCATTTCTATTCGAGAATCTCAAGCCTCTGAAGCAATCCGCCCGGTCTCTGATGCTCGTACTTCACCTGTTGACAATTTAGGCACCGAGCTACAAACCCCACTATATCTTTCTTCATCCTCCTCCACGAATAGTGTTGCCTCAAGTCCTGATACATCTTTGAGGCACCTGGATGAGTGGAATACCGTGAATTGTGGGCCTCCTCAAGAATTAACTCATGTAGCCCATCTACATTGGGCACACAAATCAGACCCTACATCCGTAACACCCCATCATTCCCAATAGTAACCTCCTTGGCATTACCATGCTGAATCATGTCCTTAAGGACAAGCAAATGGGGATCATCATACGGATGCTCTTTCATGCAATCGTATAAGGAAGACCGAGAAACCACACAAGCTAGAACTCGACGGGGCTCCGAAACATCTAATCTCACGAACTAATTGGCCAAGGCTTGAACATATGATGCAAGCAGTCTCTCACCTACCGGAATAAATGCAAGGCTGCCCATACTCTCCGCCTTTCTACTCAAGACATCGGCCACCACATTGGCCTTCCCGGGAGGATACAAAATGGTAATATCATAGTCCTTTAGCAGCTCCAACCATCTCCGCTGCCTCAAAAGATCCTTTTGTTTGAACAAGTGCTAGAGACTTTGATGATTCGTAAATACCTCATAAGACACACCATAGAGATAATGCCTCCAAATCTTAAATGCATGAACGATGGCTTCCAACTCTAAATTATGAACATGGTAGTCCTCTCATGGATTTCAACTGGCCCGAAGCATAAGCGATCACTTTACCCTCCTTCATCAAGACACACCCAATACCAATCCGCGAAGCATAAAAATACATTGTATAGGAACCCGAAGCTGAAGGCAAAACTAGAACTGGAGCTGTGGTCAAGGCAGTCTTGAGCTTCTGAAAGCTCTCCTCACACTCATCAGACCACCTGAATAGAGCACTCTTCTAGGTCAACCTGGTCAAAGGCATTGCAATTGACGAGAAACCCTCCACGAAGTGATGACAATATCCCTCCAAGGCAAGAAAACTCCGAATCTCAGTAGCTGAAGACGGTTTGGGTCAACTCTGAACCGCCTCTATCTTCTTTGGATCCACCTTAATCCCCTCACTAGACACCACGTGCCCTAAGAACACCACCTAACTAATCCAAAACTCACACTTGGGGAACTTGACATAAAGCGTCTCCTCCCTTAACCTCTGTAGTACAATCCTCAAATGCTGGGCATGCTCCTATTGGGTACGTGATTACAACAGGATATTATAAATGAATACTATGAAAAACGAATCAAGATATAGCTGAAAGACATTGTTCATCACATGCATAAATGTTGCTGGGGCGTTGTTCAGCCCAAAAGACATCGCAAAGAACTCATAGTGACCATAGCGGGTCCTGAATGTCGTCTTTAGAATACATGAGTCCCGAATCTTCAACTAGTGATACCCAGACCTTAAATCAATCTTAGAGAACACTCTCGTTCCCTGAAGCTGGTCAAATAATCATCAATGTGCGACAAAGGATACTTGTTCTTCATCGTAACTTTGTTCAATTGCCTATAATCGATGCACATCCGCATAGTACCATCCTTCTTCTTCACAAACAGAACCGGTGCACCCCAAGGAGACACACTAGGCCTATGAATCCCTTATCAAGAAGCCCCTGAAGCTGCTCTTTCAATTCCTTCAACTCTGCTAGTGCCATACGATACGGAAGAATAGAAATGGGCTGAGTGTTCGACACCAAGTCAATACCAAAATTAATATCCCTGTCGGATGGCATGCTCTGCAGGTCTGCAGGAAACATATCCGGAAAGTCTCGCACTACCGCAAAAAAATTAGTAGTAGGAGTAGTAGCACCAACATCCCTCACGAAAGCGAAATATGACAAACACCCCTTTCCAACCATCCGTTGGGCCGTCAGATAAGAAATCACCCTACTGGGAACATAATCTAATAGCATGATATGGAGACAACCAATCCATACCCAAAATGACGTCAAAATCAACCATACTAAGTAACAAGAGATCAACTCTAGTCTTTAATCCTCCAATGGTCACCATACATGACCGATACACACGGTCCACAAAAATAGCATCGCCCACCAGTGTAGATACATGAACAGGTAAAACTAAGGACTCACGGGGCATATCCAAATAATGAGTAAAATAGGAGGATACATAGGAGTAGGTAGAACCGGGGTCAAATAATGTGGAAGCATCTCTGTGGCACACTGAAACAATACCTGTGATCACTGCATCTGAAGCAACGGCCTCTGGCCTGGCAGGAATAGCATAGAATCGAGCCTGACCATCACCTGATCGGCATCCTCCTCTAGGGCGATCTCTTGCTATATGAGCCCCACCCCTAGCTAGCTGAGCGGGTGTTGTAGTTGCTGGTGCTGGTATCATCAGCCGAGAACTCTACTGTGAAACCCCACTCAATAGTCTAGGGCAATCCCTCTTAAGATGACTCAAGTCCCCGTACTCGAAACAACCCATACTCTGACGAAGCTACTGCTCCTGATAACTCGAGGAACTGCTTGTAGAAACCTGGGAAGACAAAGCATAATGATAACTATGCGCTAGTAACGCACTGAATGATGTCTGACCCGAACGAGCAATGTAAGAACCATGGCTAACTGATGCAGCACGATGAACTGGACGATCCATCTGTGCGAGCATGTAAGGATGAACCCTGCTATGGTGGGACTGACCCCCAGAAGAAACACCGCTTAAACCACCCAACCACGAGGCCTCTTGGCCTCCCTCTCCTCACGCTCAGATTAGGACCAGCTCTAGCCACCAAGCAATATCAACAACCTCGTCGAACATAGCACCTGGTACATTCTCTCAAGTCATAACAAAGCGCAGTCCATAGTTGAGGCCATCAATGAACCTCCTAATCCTCTCCCTCTCTGTGGGAACCAACCAGACCGCGTGATGAGCCAACTCTAAGAATCTCATCTCGTACTGGGTCACAAACATACCCTCCTAGCGTAGCTGCTCAAACTACCTACGTAGCTCCTCCCTGGGGGTCGATGGCACAAACTTCTCCAAGAAGAGAACGGAGAACTCGTGCCATGAAGGTGGTGCAACATCGGCTAGCCTGCTTTGCTCATAGGTCTCCCACCATCTGAAGGCTACCCACGTCAGTTGAAAGGTAGTAATGAGACACCACTAGTCTCAAGAATACTCGCAGTGCGAAGAATCCACTATGACCTATCTAAAAAGTCCTGAGCATCATCTAATTCAGCCCCACTGAGTGTTGGAGGCTTGAGCTCCCAAACCTCTCTAGCCTCTTTTGCTCCACATCACTCATAATAGGACCCACCTGGGCCTGGGCAATTGCAATGGAATGGGATGGTAGTACCCCCAGTGTCTGAACTCCCTACACCACCTGCTCTAGAGTATGGGCGGTGGGAGTCTGAGCACTCCCCCCGCCTGAGAAGTGGCTGGCTCGGTCTGAACTGAAACTGCCTGAGCAAGGCTAGTGCAAAAAGTCAATATTTGGGCCAAAGCCTCCTCAAGGCCTTGAATCAGAATGGGCACAACTGGTGCTAGAGCTGGTCCCACCGGCTCAACCACATTTAAAATCTGCTCCTAAGCTGGAGCAACTGGCGAGTCTACAGGTGCTGCTCTAGCTATTGTACGAGCTACATCTCAGCCTCTACCGCAGCCCCTCCCTCTCGTGGACCTAGCTAGTGGTATTGGTTGCCGTCTGCCCGATCCGGTTGCACGTGTTCTCAGCATCTGTGAGACAATAGAACAACAAAAGTTTAGTTTTAGGAATCCACAAATTCGCACGATAAGAGTACAAGAATTTAAAATTTTCCTAAGGGTTCGGCAGCCTCTCGAAGATAAGTACATACATCTCCGTACCGATCCACAAGACACTACTAAACCTACTCATAACTCGTGAGACCTATGTAATCTAGGCGATACCAACTTTTCAAGACCCAAAATCACATGTGTTGTGATGGAGCCTATCGCGACACTAGGCAAGCTGACAACTCACAAATAACATGCATATTTAATTTCAACATACGGAAATAGGCTCATGTATATAAAATCTCATAATAACTGGAAAAAAAAAACCATAACTTAATACAGAATACCCCAAAATTCGGGTGTCACTGAGTACGTGAGCATCCATACAATAACATGGTCTGACTGCAGAAACACTGTCTACGAAGATAGAACAATATAAATGAAACTAAGGAAAAGGGAGGAAAGTCAAGGTCTGCGAACACCAAGGCAGCTACCTCGATAGTCTCCGAACTGAATAAGCTCCAACACTAGCAACCTCCGTGTTCGGAAGCACCTAGATCTGCACACGAATTGCATAGTATAGTATGAGTACAACCAACTCAATAAGCATCGTAAATAACTATGACAAGGTAAGAGAAGCATAAATTATTAATGATACTAGCTATCACTTGTGTAGTTCCATCTTTTAAACCGGAGCAAAACAATATTGAAAATTAACTCATCAAGTTTCATGAGAAAACAGCCGTGTGCGCGCATGTGTGTAGTTTCTCAAATACTCTACTCAGACAATATCATGGCATGTAGAGGTGACAAGCAGTCACATCAGGTAAATGATCAAGGAAATGAAAATTCCACTCAAAACTGGTCGGATTATCTCAACTTTTCATATCAATTCCAAACGACTGATCAATATTCTCAATAACCACGTGTACACTTTCAACAGAGAAACATGAGAGGGTGACCCTAGGGGAATTGATCCGTATCCACACGCTGCGGAGACAACTCACGTGTTGCACGAAAAACTCACGTCCTAAAACATAACCCGCACGAACAACTCACATGTTGCATGGGCAACACACGTGCCGACAACATCAATATATGGATCCGCACGGACAACTCACACACTGCACAGACAACTCATGTGCCAATTAAACAATCCCCCCCGATATAGTCACATGCCTCCAATCCAAACATATCATACAGGAGAAATTAAACAAGTATACATGTATGTGATGAATGAATAACAATGCTCATGCTCTTGGATTGGTATAAATGACATGCCAACGTGTAGACATATGCAAAGTGTGCTATCATAGCTCAAATCGTAAATTTCATCACTGAGAAGCATTTATCAAGTTCGTTCAAGGATTAAACCTCGATGTAGCCTTAGCATGGCTCAAATAGATCACACAAACTGTTACAAACATGAGAAATATCATAGCTTAAAGCTTAACAGTTAATTCTAGGCTTATAAGAGCCTGAGCACATCTCCAACATGTATAAATGACTCCGGTGCCCGCACATTGGTTCATCCCCACGCATGTGCGCACCAAGTAGCAAGTAGCTATCAGAAAAATTCAAGCAACTAGTGCCTCAGCCGAGTTTAAATAAGATACTTATCTCAAGCAAATCGAATCACTCTGCTAGCAAGCCCTTCCCATGCATATCGACCTCCAGAAGGCTCGAATCTAGCCAAAAATAACGTAATACTGTCACCAAAAGCTATAGGAATTGATTCCAATTATTAAAGCTACGCTCTTTAACTAAGGTAAAAAATTCAACTCAAAAGTCAACCCGACAAAATTAACAAAATCCGAATACCCATTCAACAACGAGTCCAACCATACCAAAATTATTCAAATCTGATCACCGCTCGACCTTCAAATCCTCAAATTAAAGCCTATGAAGTTTCTACAATTTTCCCCAATTTTTCCAACCCAAAACACTAAGCAAATGATGAAATCAATGATATATTCATTATTAACCAAATCTGAGTTACATTCACTTACCTCAACCAATCCCTTGAAGATCCCTTCTAGAATCGCCTCAATCCGGGCTCCCAAAATCAAATCATGAAATATAAATCAACCCTCGTTTTTGAAAACTTATATTCTGCCCAGATGCCCCTTCATTGCGATCGCGAAGCACAAAAACTAAGCTACCAAAATTAACTCTACGCAAATGCGAACAAACCTATGCTAACGCGACAACCAATCATCCCCGACCTATGCACTGTGGATAACCTCACGCGATCGCAAAGAACAACGCGTGGAACCCCAACTTCTTCCTTTCCTATATGGGAACGCGACGTAACCCACGCGTTCGCGATGCACTGATGGCCAAAGCTCCGTGATCGTAGTCCTCATTTCGCGATCGCATCACATAAAATTTTAGCTGCCCAACATAAGCCTACACGATCACGGACCTTCCCATGCGATCGCGTATAGGGAAACCAGACCTGCAACATTAGCAATCTTCTAAGTCCAAATTCAAATCCGTTAACCATCCGAAATCCACCGAGGCACCCAAGACCTTAACCAAACACACCAACAAGTCCTAAAATATTATACGAACTCGCTCGAAGCACCAAATCACATCAAACAGTACTAAAACCACGAATCGCACATCGATTCAAGCCTAATGAACTTATGAACTTCTAACTTTTATATTGATGATGAAACCTATCAAATCAACTCCGATTGACCTCAAAGTTTGCATACAAGTCATAAATGATACAATAGACCTATTCCAACTTTCGGAACCAAAATCCGAGCCCGGTAACCACAAAGTCAACTCTCGGTCAAACTTCTCAACTCTCCAAACTTCTAATTTTTCAAATTTCTCCATTTCAAGCCAAAATCACCTGCGAACCTCCAATTCAATATTCGGACACACTCCTAAGTCCAAAATCACCATGGGATTTGTCAGAACCTTCAAAATCCATTTCGGAGTCGTTTACACATAAGTCAACATCTGGTCAACTCTTTCAACTTAATCTTCCAACCTTGGGACTAAGTGTTCCAATTCATTCTAAACATCCCCGGAACCGAACCAACCACCCCGGTTGAAATCCATAATTGATTTCTATAATTGATTTAGTTGCAGTCATATTTTACATGTTGAAATCCATCCGCATTTTTTTGTTATCATGTCCTTGTGCACTTTATTGATAAGTTATGAGGATATGCCTCTCGATGATAATTTGTTATCTTACATTATTGTTGTCACCACCCAAAATTCACCTATTTGTGATGGCACCTAACCCCAGTGCTAGGTAAGCCAAACATAGAATAATGTAACTCAAGTGAAGGATCAATAATAACAAGAATGAAACTAGATAAAATCTATACAACATCCCAAGGACTGGTTGTGCAATTCATAAGCCGCAGTGATTTAGATTTACAAAACCGACATGAAGATTAAATACAATATCTGTTTGAAGTTTACATAAACAGAATTGAAATCTTAAACTACCATGAACAAGTGGTAGCTTGAATCTGGAACCCTGGTACATCTTCAATGCAAGGCTTCGTCTTTCATAGCTACGCAGCTCCAAGATCTGCACGCGAGGTGTAGAAGTGTCGTATGAGTACAACTGACCCCATGTACTCAGTAAGTATCTTGACTAACCTTGGTGAAGTTGTGACGAGGTTTTATGTTAAAAGATACTCCCTTATTATTTTACCTGTGCAGATGATAAGCAGAAAGAACAAATAGAGACAGGAACAATCAAGTAATAAATAAAACAAGAATATAAATGACAGAGGCATAGAATATCATCACTTCTCAGTTTAACAAGACAATTTGATAACAGAAATTAACAGCCAAGAATAACCATAATACATCTTCTCCGTTGCGGGGCGCAACCCGATCCACACACACGCACATTCATATACACACACATACATACACACAATATTATATATATATATATATGTATATATATATATATATATATATACCAATACTATTGCGACACGTGTTTTACCCTACATTGCGCAAGTCAAAACAACATACAACTTATAGCACTCTATAAAATTAATGGGAAGTTAGAGTCACCACCTAGTATTAAGGTATACTAGGACACCTATACTACACTACACAATATACACCAAATTATGGTCTGCGAAACTTTTGAGATTCTAGGTAAGGGTTCAAGTTATCTTAAGGGGAAGGTATTAGGCGTCCCTCGAGATCCAAAAATATGGTTCCGATGGACTCAATCAAAGAAAAGAATAAGGTAAATTAATTAATTAAATATTTACAAAGAATTATGAAGGTAATTTGAATGAAGAATGATTGAACATGAGTGTCAAAATAATAGATTATATAAAAAGGATGTGAAATAAGTATGTGAAAATCGTTATTTTTAATGACATGGTAAAAGTAAAGAAAACATGTAGCAACAAGCAGAGTATTAATAAATCACTAAATAAATATTAGTTAAAGAATATACTTGAAAAAATTTGATGTATGTCCAAAGGTAAATTATTTTGAGTAAGAGGCTAAATGTAAATGAAAGGAGACTAATTCAAAAATTTTAGCCAAGAAATTGGGAAAAGAATTATCTTTGAATGACCTTGAGGTATAATGAATAAAATAAAAAATTTAATTTGATGAACAATGAATGAATATTGGTATACGAAGATACATCAAAATTTCTATGATATAAGAAAATTATTGTGTCAACATAACAAAAAAATACTTGTGCTGGAAAGTGAATTATCATTCACCGAATAACTAGAGACCATCTTTAGAGTTATGGTCTTGAAGCACTAAATATTTGGACTAATCCCGAATGACTACAAGGCCTAAATCCCTCAGAGAAAATAATAACAATCCAATTACTTTTTCATTACAAGCTATCCCTACTCAAAGTATGTAACTAAAGAATAATTTACATATATAACGTTTTGAAAAGCATGCTAGTATAATCTTAAAGAGAACAAATAAGTGATTTATTTTTATTTTTTATGAAAAGGAGATGGCATGTCTTATTTTAGGTGTATAATTAATCTAATGGATCATGCGCATGCCAATTCTAATTAATTAACAAAGTTGGAGATAGACTTAACAATCTACATGCACGCACACTTCACAAATTATCGAATGCACTACATTGCTCGTTAGCCGAATTATTAACTAGACGCAATTCACCCCAAGTGTTTTCTAAATAGGCTAACATTAAGTAAACTAGCAAATACAATATCTATCTACTATTTTACTATACTTGTGTTTTGGATACAATCATGAACGGGAAGTATGAAGCGGGGCTCGGCGGGGATATGTATTTGATTTTCTCCAAGTGTCGTCTCCCGAAAGTGGCTCCGTATGATAGTACCTCACAAAATAAGAGAGTAAAATTAGTAAAATAATATAAGATAAAATAAATTAAATATGACATGATTTTTGTTGAAAAATGTTTTTAGAAAAATATTTTGAAAAAAGGTTTTCGAATATGTTTTTGGTAAAGGTTTTTGGAAAAGTTTAAAAATATTATAGGAGGCTCGGATATTTGATTTCTGTCTAGACATGAGAATAGGAACAACCTTGATTCGTACTATGGTAGCTAGCCGTGTCGCCGTCGAAAGACTATTGGTTTGTCACGTTCTCGACTTTTTCTTTTCCGATGTTTATCGTCATCGCTTTATTATCTAATTAAAACAATAACAATATTGTTACAACTATCCCCAATATCTGATGTCAATGAGTACATGAGCAGTACTGAGTATCAAAATACAAACCAAATCCTTAGTATATTGTTTGGGCAGTAAAACAATAATAAGAGAAGTAAAAGAAAGAGAGTCAAGGTCTGCAGACGACATAACAGCTACCTCAAAGTCTCCAAATATGGTTACCAACATGGCTCTAGCAACCATCACGTCCATATGTACCTAGATCTGCACATGAATGTAGAGTGTAATGGGAGCACGACTGACCCAATATACTCAATAAGTAACAAAACTAACCTCGGGCTGAAAGCACTGACGATCTCAAAAGAAGAAAGTCAGAAACCAATATTAATGAAAACAAAGATATAATGATGATAGTAATAATAAGTAACTCAAGGAATTATCATAATCAGCTTGTTCCCATTACAGGAATTTAGACATGCTTTCAAATATCACAATTTAAGCCCAACAATTATAAGAACATCTCATTCACCAGCTAGCATGAGAAATGATACATCTCTATGCCTACATGTCAAATATGCATGTTTGGTAAATGATCTAACGGTGGTATCCCCAAGTACTCTCACTCTCAACAGACTGAAGTTGTCTGTCTTAAATGGCCACTTCATCACACACACAATCACTCAGCACTGTACGGGTGCCTGGCATCAATTCCCCTCACAGAAGCACGTGTATGTATATCACTGTGCCTGCATTCACTACTGGAATGTCAGACTCCGGAGAGGCCGATCATGCCCAAGCGCTAATCAAAAGCCAATATGGCTTGCTATAGCGTGTAGCCCGATCCAATTAATAATAAAGTCAATATGGCTTGCTGTAGTATGCAGCCTGATCCAAATAACACTCTCAACACGGCTCTAATGCCCACCTCAGCCATCAACCTCTCATATCTCAAGGGCTCTCAAATCTCATATCACCAAGCACAACAATACTACATATGGAAAACAATAACAACGTGCGATGTAACAATGAATAATGAACAGTGACTGATATATGATATGCTAATAAAGAATCATGGTTGAGTGTATAAATACAATTAAGTCAGATAACCCAAAACAACAGAGATAGTCTCATTTGGTCTTAACTAAATAATCACATAGCCTAAACATGATTTCTAGCATGAATCACATCTCAGATAATCAAACAAGTAGGAAGAACACGGATATAACAAGATATAGCAACAAAACAAGCCTAGTAATATTGTAAAAGTCAACTCGAATTATGATTACCCGAATGCACACCCACACGCCCTTCACCTAGCATGTGCGTCACCCCCAATACATCACAAATAACAGAGTTTCCAAAGATAATTACCCTCAAATCCAAGTTTAAAAATGTTACTTACCTCAAAACGCGCAACTCAATACTCCAAAAAGCCTTACCTCGCGAATCGACGTATGAGCGACTCGAATCTAGTCAAAGCAACTTAATACCATCGATAATAGCCCTAGGAAATGATCCCAAACAATAAAGCTAAAGTCTTGAATCAAATATGCATAGTCAATCGAAAAAGTCAACCCTGCTCCGCACCTCGTATCCCGACAAAAATTCCAAATTACGAGTCCAACCATACTAATTTCATCCAATTCCATCCATAAATCGACCCCCAAATTTCCAAATCTTACTCTCCAACAACATAGTCTAAAATCTCCAAATTTCACCTCAATTTCACATAACCTAGGTGTAATAATCAATGGGTAATCAATATCTAATATCAGAAGTGATTAAACTTCACTTACCTCTTCAATGGTAGCAAAACGTCTCCTAAAAATCGGCCTTAGATGAGCTCTACAAATCCAAAATGATAAAAATGACCAAACTTGTTTTAAAAGTCTGCCCAGCGATTCTCGCACTTGTGGCTCACTTAACCGCATTTGCGGTTCCGTGCCGTCCTACCGTCGCATCTGCGATCCCTCATCAGCCCCCAGCTTTCACTTTTGTGGACACACCCTCGCATCTGTGAGTCCTCTTCTGTGTAAGTCCTACAGCACCTGTGACCTCTCAAGCTCCCATCCAGATCCGTATCTGCGGACCACGTAGCGCATTTGCGCATCCACATCTGCGACTCCACCTTCGCCCCTGCGCACCCAGCATTGCCCAACCTTCCTCCACTTCTGCGCTCCCTTCTTCGCATCTATGTGCTCACAGATGCGGAGAATCCCTCACATCTGTGGCCTATTTTAGCTCTAGCCAATTTCGCTTCTGCGATCACCGGGCCGATTCTACGACCTCGCACCGGTGGCCAAATCCTCGTAGGTGCGATTGCACCAAAACTTGCAACCTTCAGCATTTCCCCAAGTCCAAACATGATCCGTCAACCATACGAAAGACCACGGAGGCCCCAGGACCCTATCCAGATACACCTACCAGCCCTAAAACACATTACGAATTTACTCGAGGCCTCAAATCACATCAAACAACACTAAAATCACGAATTGTACCCAATTCAAGCCTAATGAAACTAACAAACTTCCAACTTCTAAAACTAATACCGAACCAAATCAAATCAACTCTGAATGACCTTAAATTTTGCACACTAGTCTCGAATGACGTGATGGACCTATCTTAACTCCCAGAACCAAAATTTGAACCCGATATTAACAAAGTGAACTCTCGGTCAAACTTCGTAACCTTCCCAACTCTCAACTTTCCAACTTTCACCAAAAAATATCAAATCAACTTACGGACCTCCAAATCAACATCCGAACATACGCCTAAGTCCAAAATCATCATATGAAGCTATTTTAACCGTCAAAACTCCGTTATGGAGTCGTCTATACAAAAGTCAAACTCCAATCAACTATTTCGACTTAAGCCTTTAACCTTGGGGTTAAGTGTCCCAATTTACTCTGAAACATCCCCGAAACCAATCTAATCATCCCGGCAAGTCAGATAACCACAAATGAACATAGAAGAGGCAATAAATAGGGGAACGGGGCTACAATACACAAAACGACCGGCCAGGTCATTACATAATCCCCCTCATAAACAACGTTCATCCTCGAGCGGATCTAGAATCATGCCTGGAGTCTCAAATAGGTGTGGATATCTACTCCGCATCTCATGATCGGTCTCCCATGTAGCTTCCTTGACCAGCTGACCTCTCCATTGCACCTTCATTGACGCTATATTCTTTGACCCCAATTTCCGAACTTACCGGCCCAAAATGGCCACAACTCCACATCATAAGTCTAATCCCCATCCAACTATACCGTGCTAAAGTCCAAATCATGCGACAAATCACTATAATACTTTCAGAGCATAGAAACATGAAATACTGGATGAACACCTGATAGACTAGGTGGCAATGCAAGTGTGTAGGACACCTCTCCAATCCTTTCCAAAGTTGTGTATAAAATTCATAAAATCAAAAAATTCGTACCGGACAAAATTAATTTGGTACATCGGTTATGGTTTACTTTGGTATTAATTCGGTATAGATTTTTTGAAAGTTCGATACTTCGGTACGGTCCTCGGTATTAAGATATCGATATTTCGGTATTTCATTTTAACCGAAACTTTTACTAAATGTTACTCCATTTAGTTTTAGACATTAGCAGGTAGCAACATCGTGTACATCCATTAGCTATATATTTCCCTTAGGTTTAGGCATCTAGCAGGTAGCATTATACTCGTGCAACGTGTCATCTTTCTCTTCAAACATTCTTTTTGTTTTCCTATTTTCAAATTATTGCTAATTGTGAATCCTTTTATTGTTCTGACATATGATTCTAAATTCAGTTAGAACATATATCTAATTATGGGCTATTTGAAATGTTAGAATACTATGGGCTCTAAACTGCAAATAGTTTGTTGCTTCTCGTTAGTTGCACAGTACTTGCTAGAGCTAGCTACTATGTCTCTACTCTACCGAAATGCTTTCTTGAATTGACTAATGAAAAAAAAAACTATTGGAGCATGCATGGTTTTGAAAACTTTTCAAGATTTAATGTGTGATCACAAAGTAAATTTGAAAGTTCTACGCAATGAATGTCTTTGGTTCACTCTTTGATGCCTGGTTGCTATTGTATTCTTATTTTCATATGAAAATTTGTCATGCAAATTGATAAACCAAAACCCTACCAAACAAAACAAGAAATACGGAACCGTACCGAACTACTTTAGTACGGTATTTGGTATATACAATTGATAAACCGATTACCGAAGTACCGAACCATAGTTCTTATATACCGAACTGAAGTACGAGACGTCCATCCCTAATCCTCTCAAGCACCACAAAAGAACCAATATACCGAGAGCTCAGTTTTCCCTTCTTTCCGAACCTCATAACACCCTCCATGGGTGAAACTCTAAGCAAAACCTTCTCACCCACTATATATGCAACATCATGAACCTTCCTATCAGCATAATTCTTTTGTCTGGACTGTGTTGTAGAGAACCGCTACTGGATCAACTTCACCTTCTCCAAGGCATCATGGACTAAATCAGTGCCCAATAACCTAGCCTCCCGAAGCTCAAACTAACCAACCGGAGAATGACACCCCCCCCCCCCC
>MCJB01048430.1:233621-277241 GCA_002018475.1 Nicotiana obtusifolia | reverse complement strand
AAATATGAGGTCTCATAAGGAGCCATCTAGATAGTTGACTGGTAGTTGTTGTTGGCGAACTCTACTAATGGAAGAAATTGATCCCCATGAACCTTCGAAATCAATAACACATGCACGTAACATGTCCCCCAAGATCTGAATAGTGCGCTCGGACTGTCCGTTCGTCTGGGTGACACATGCACAACTCGGTAAAAAACTCTATCCTCCCCAAGCTCAAACCAAGATCTGAATAGTGCGCACACAGTTCACATAACTCTCACTACACTACTCTCCAAAACTGTGATCTGAACTGCGTGCCTCGGTCAGAAATGATGGAAATAGGCACGCTATGCAAGCAAATAATCTCGTGAATGTAAATCTGAACCAGCCGCTCTGAAGAATAGGAAGTCACCACCATAATGAAGTGCACGGACTTAGTCAACCGGTCCACAATAACCCAGACTGTGTCATGCTTCTTCAAGGTACGTGGTAAGCCTACCATAAAATCCATAGTGATGCACTCCCACTTCCACTATGGTATCTCCAATCTCTTAGTCAACCCTCCATATTTCTGATGCTCATACTTCATATGTTTACCATTCAAACATCGAGAGACATGAGCATCCACCACCAATAGTGTTATTTCAAGTCATGATACATCTTCCTGACATTTGGGTGAATGGAATAGCGCGAGCTATGAGCCTCTTCAAGGATCAAATCTCTCAACCCATCAACATTTGGAACATAACCCGACCTTGAAGCTGCATAACACTTTCATCACCAATCACAACCTCCTTAGCACCACCCCGCTGAATCGTGTCTCTCAACACCATCAAGTGAGGATCATCAAACTGGCGAGCCTGGATACACTCCAACAATGATGACTGAGACACAATGCAAGCAAGGACCCGACTGGGCTCCAAAACATCCAATCTCACAAATTGATTGGCCAAAGCCCAAACATCTATGGCTAGTGGCCCCTCTACTACTGGTAAATGAGCTAAACTGCCCATACTCTCAGCCTTCCTACTTAATGCATCGGCCACCATATTGGCCTTCCCCAAATGATATAATAAAGTGATATCATAGTCTTTCAGCAACTCTTATCATCTCCGCTGCCACAAATAAAGGTCCTTCTACTTGAATAGGTGCTGGAGACTCCGATGGTCGGTATAGACCTCACATTGAATACCGTACAATTAGTGCCTCCAAATCTTCAACGCGTGAACAATAGCTGCCAACTCCAAATCATGCACAAGATAATTCTTCTGATGAATCTTCAACTACCGAGACGCGTAGGCAATCACCCTACCGTGCTGCATCAACACCGCGCCAAGCCTAATACGTGACGCATCACAGTACACAGTGTAAGATCCAAAACCCGTAGGCAACACCAACATTCGGGCTATAGTCAAAGCAGTCTTGAGCTTATAAAGCTCACCTCAAACTCGTCGGACCATCTGAAAGGAGCACCCTTCTAGGTCAATCTAGTCAAAGCTGTAGCAATGGCTGAAAAACCCTCCACGAAACAGCGATAATAACCTAGTAGACCCAAGAAGCTCTGAATCTATGTAGCTGAAGATGGTCTAGGTTAACTCTGAACTGCCTCAATCTTCTTCGGATCTACCTTGATCCCATCACTACACCACGTTCCTAAAAAACACCATCAAATCAAGCCAAAACTCATACTTGGAGAATTTAGCATATAGCTTCTTCTCCCTCAATGTCTGGAGTACGATCCTCAAATGCTGCTTATGATCCTTATAGCTATATGAGTACACCAATATATCATCAATGAATATTATGACGAAAGAGTGAAGATGTGGCTGGAACACACTATTCATCAACTGCATAAAGGATGCTAGGGCATTAGTCACCCCAAAAAATATTACTAGGAACTAATAGTGACTATAGCGGGTCCTGGCGGCCATCTTCGGAATGTCTGAATCTCGGATCTTCAACTGATGATATCCCAACCTCAAATAAATCTTCGAGAACACTCTAGCACCCTGAAGCTAATCAAATAAGTTGGAGTGGGTACTTGTTTTTTATTGTTGCTTTGTTCAACTGCCTGCAATCAATACACATCCTCATAATACCATCTTTCTTCTTCACAAATAGAACTGGTGCACCCCAAGGTAACACATTAGGCCAGATGAAGCCTTATCAAGTAATTCCTGCAACTGTTCCTTCAACTCCTTCAACTCAATAGGTGCCATGCGATACAGTGAAATAGAGATGGGCTGAGTGTCTGGTACCAAGTTAATACCAAAATCAATATCCCTATTGGGTAGCATGCCCGTCAGGTCTGCTAGAAATATATCTGGGAAGTCTCTCACTATCGGAGCTGATTCAATGGTAGGAGTACCGACACTAACATCCCTCACGAAGGCCAAATATTCCAAACATCCCTTATCAACCATCCGTTGAGCCTTCAAATATGAAATCACTCTACCAGGAATATAATCCAGGGAGTCTCTCCACTCTGACCTCGGCACCCCTAGCATCACCAAGGTCACAATCTCAGCGTGATAATCTAGAATAACGTGACATAGTGACAACCAATACATGCCCAATATCACGTCAAAATCAACCGTGTTGAGCAATAAAAGATCAACTCTCGTCTTATATCCCTCAATAGTTATCACACACGACTGGTTCACACAGTCCATAATAATCGAATCACCCACTGGTGTAGATACATGAACATGCGTAACTAAAGAATCACGAGGCATATCCAAATAACGAGTAAAGTCTGGTGACAGATATGAAAAAGTGGGACCATGATCAAATAATAGTAAAGCATCCCTATGGCACACTGAAACAATACCTGTGATCACAGCCTCGAAAGCAACTGCCTCTGGCCTAGTGGGAAAAGCATAGCATTGAGCCTTATCGCCTCCTGATTGACCTCCCCCGCTAAGGCAACCTCGAATCGCCTGAGTCCCACCGTGAGCTGGAGTAACTGGGGTAGAAGTCGTATCTTGACCTCTCTACTTTACGAGACCTCCAATAAAATGGGAGAAAAACCTCCTCACATGCTCCAACTCCCCATACTTGTAGTAATCTCAATCTAGGGATGACTGCAGGGCCTAAATTGGACCTGGAGAACTAGAATAGCCACCAAAAGAACCCGGTGTTGACAAAGCCTGAACTAATGGAGCACGATATGAACTTTGAGCTAGGAGTGAACTAAAAGATGACTGAACCGGACAATTATTGCATGAACCATGGCTAGCTGATGCACCACGATAAACTAGACGAGCCATTTGAGCAGGCCTGAAAGGACGATCTCTGTTGTGATGTGACTGACCTAGATGAGGTACCACTGAAACCACGTAAACCATGGGCCTTCTTGCCCTCCCGCTCCTCGCGCTCAAGACTGCGAACCTGCTCTAAGCGCCTAGCGATGTTACAACTCATGTTTTCGTACGTTAGAGTACATCGTAAGTAAATTTATGTAAACTCATAGAGATCATCTTTGAAGGTACATAAAGTTATTCAATCATGTTACCTTGGAGGTTACAAATATTAAGATAATGAATAACAAGTACCAAGAGGTTTGGAAGGCTTAGAAGCTAAACGAATTGAAGAAAATAAGTTTCGTCGAAAGTCGACAAGTTGGGAATGCTATAACATGTACTTTTAGGGTGGGAATAGGGTGCTTAACATGATAATGATGTTAAGTTATGAGTTATTTTAGTCGTATGAGAATAGGGTGCTTAACATAATACCGCGCAAGCAGCTCCGTATGGGACCGACTTAGGCGGTTGAGAATATCTTGATATATATGCGACGCCTAAAGCCCGTTTTAATTATTACTTTTCATTATATTCATACCCTAGACACCTAAAAACTCTCTCAAATTTCTCTCATGATCCAAGACCCAAACCAATGGCAAACAACATAAAATCAAGTGCTAGGAATCCCGTGGCGCTAATGAGATTCTTGTTCTTCTTGTGGTTGCTGACTTTGGTGTTGTTCCATCTCTTGAAGGGGGTTTTTTAAAGTGGTTTAAGTTATGTAATATAATCTTCTTAGTTTTTCAAATCAACCCTAGGTGATTTCAAGTCATCCAAAGTTATTCTACTGCCGAGAAACCCGAATTGATTGCTAGTTTTGCTTCCTTGTTCTTATGGCTGCGTTGGCAGGATATTTCGTGGTGAAGTAAACCCAAATTGGAGTTTTTATATCTTTTTAAAGGTATGGAACCTCATACTCGACATTTATTTGAGTTTATCCAAGTTACGGCTAAGTCATTGAAGCTAGAACTTGTGAGATATCGATCGAAAGACTTGCTAATAATGTTTTTGATTGTTGGACTATCTGGGAGGTGTTCTTGTAGTGTTTTATGGCTGGAAAGTTTATGGAATAACCTGAGTATATTGTGTTGTTATTATCAATATTTTTCTTAATATATATAATATGGAAAGGGTTCAAAATATAGTGTTATTAGACATGAACCGTGCTAGGCGCTCGACGTGTTGTTGTGTTGGTTGCGTTCCATATAGCTACTGGTTGTTGTTTGGGCTGTTTGGTGACTTTTAGTAACTTTTATGATGACGACAAAGTCAGTTTACTCATCATAGATGTAAGAAGATCATATTGAGCTTGGTCGACGATTTGAGAGAAGATTTCAAAGGTATGTTAAGGTTAAACCCTTCATTCATTTTGCCATGATCACTTAACTACACGCATTTGATAACGAGACAAAAGGAGAAGTTCGTACTCCTGAATTTATGTACATTATCCTAGTCACATAAGTTACAGTATTCTCCCTTATTGGGGCTTTGTATTCAATTAAGTATTGTCTTATTCTAGACAAGAGAGTAGAGGGTCACCACGGTCGAGCTATAATCGATGGGCAGGCCCCTATTGGCCAACCTCAGATTAGATGGCAAGTTATATACTGAGCCTACTGTGGTCGTGCGCCTATGAGCGAGCCCAAAATAGCTGAGCTACAGAACCTAGTATGGGTGGGCGCCTACGAGCGAGCCTACTACGACAGAGCAGTTACACGTACCGAGCCTTATAGGGGCGGACAACAATTTTACTTACTATATTGAGAGAGTTGAGTAAGTATCAACAAGTAAGCATATCTTAAGATTATCCTTGACTCGCAGTTACTTTCAGTTATTATATTATCAGTTCAGTTTCAGCTTTAAGTTATTCTGTTGCCTTACATACTCGGTACATTATTTCTTACTGACGTCCCTTTTGCTGGGAACATTGCATTTCATGCCTGCTGGTCCTGATAGACAGCTAGATAGACCTTGCCAATAGACAGAATCAAACATCAGCTTGGTTAGTAAGCTCCACTTCCTCGGAATTACCAGATCTAGACCTTGGAGTCCATTTTATATATACATGTTTGATAGGTAGGTTGAGGCCCTGTCCCGACCATGATACGGTTTAGTTATCTCTAGAGGCTTGTAGACGACTCTTGTATATTTTGTATATCAGTATTGTGGCCTTGCCAGCCCTGTGTACATGTTAGTTTGGTATTACTAGTAGACGTTCATGATGGCCTCGTCGGCCTTGATTTGTAAGGTAGGCCTCGTTGGCCTAAGTTGAGGGTTACCCCTCCAGAGTTCACAGTTATAGAGTCGTATGCTCGGGCCAAACATGGCACTTAGTGCAGGCCACGCCTCCCAAGGATTAGGGCATGACAAACTTGGTATCAGAGCAGTTCTATCCTAGGGAGTCTACAAGTCATTTCTAGTAGAGCCTTGTTTATAGATGTGTTGTGCACCACATTATATAAACAGGAAGCTACAAGGCATTTAGGAGTCTTTTATCCTTCATCCATATCCAAATCCTACAATAGAGCTGAGTCATAAGAGTTTGAGTCAGGACTTATGTTCCATAATGATACGGAGATGTTTGCAATTAGCGAGATTACAGCGAGCTAGAGGGCTAATACAGCAACAGGTAAGGGCACTAATAGAGAGAGTTCTTGACGAGTGACCCTGTTTTGGGCCCTATTAAATCGTGCATACCAGATGTGCAAATTTCTAGCTTAAGACCCTAAGATGAGAACATCAAAACACACCCAGTGAATTGCAGGCTATGGAAGTAATAGAAGGTAAATAATAAGTCTCAACATGTAACAAAAGCAAGGTTAAGGAGAGTACGAGGTACCAAATTAGTAAAGATTATCAGTATTTACAATTCAAATAGAGAAATATAAGCATTCTGAGTTACCTTCAACAGTAACAGAGGTATCTACTATTGGCCAGACCCATCTCAGTTATGCCTTATGGGAGCTAACAGCTATAGTTTAAGGGAAGTATCGGATATCAGGATCCAGATAGGGTTAGAGTAACCAAAAATGGTGGATGGATTGCGAGCATTAGCTGACATTTTCCAAGGATATTGCAAGCACTATAATAGTTCTCCCTGTGATACATCCAGGTGGTGCACTCTAGAATAGTACAGTCAGATATGAATACTAGAATGTTCAAAAATTTCAGAAGATATGCCATCCTAAAAGGGATAAATATTTACCTTAGTATGACTCCCACCCCTAGTAAAGAGATAATGTTAGGTGACCCGAAGTGCAAGTGAGATGGATCAAGGGTAATTAAAAGCGAACAAATGTTTTGTTGACATTTTCATAATAAAGTGATAGATAGAAATATTAGCAGGAGAATAAGAAGAGAGTAAATGAAGCATTATGAGTAAGATGTTATAAATGAGTGATAACAAATATGACAGGATGAAAGAGTCTATAGTCAAGATAAGGAAAAGACAAGAGGAGACATGCCTTGAGACTATAAAAGAGTATATGCCATAAGGTCATATCCTTATTTCGAGAAATGAGTTGGTGACTTCAACATGATTACTAGAAGGCTAAGTTAGTCGCACAGAGTAATAGAAATTAGTATGGGCTAGTAAACAAGAAAAAAATCAAACATGATTTAGGGACCGAATGATTTGATAATAGTCGGCATCGTGTGAATTTCAGAGATTGCGTTTTGGAAATGATATAATGTTCAACGAAAGAATAACCTATAATGGTCATTCTGGAAGATTCTTCCCTAAAGTAAGCACTGTGAGCAAAGTTAAGCTTACGGGACTAAGTGTGCTAGTTACACTAGGTATCAGAGCCAGCCCATCCTTTTGGAGGGAGGAAAAATTTAATAAATATGTCCAAGTCAAATCCATCATCCTCTTCCCTTGAAAAAATTTATATGTCTCCCTACACTATATAAAACCTTATCCAAAAAATACGACTACCTATATGAAGTAGATATCCTACCCGACAAACAAAAAGTAACTTCCACCGATCTACCCCTAAAAAAATCCCTACTCAGCTTTTGCCAAAAAATCATTTGCACTATGGTCCCAAATTCCTTAGTCCAACACAAACCACAAGGTGTGAAAGAATATGTTGCTACCTCAAAACATGACCAGCATCCTATTCTTGCAACTAAAGAGGGGCAATTTATCATCCATCAAATTCTGGATGATTTTCGCAGACGATGGAGAAATCATGGCTTTACCTATATCCATTTTGGTCCTATCCGAATCTCTTTGACATATCACGAAAGAAAAGGTCAACCTGTTGTTGCTCGCCTTTCTCTCCTGGATACATGATACTATGAGTACCATCATGTAAATTTGGGTACTGCAGAAGTTACCTTAAATGCTGGCACTGTCTTGATAACTATCTTTTCAAATTTCAACATGTCCCTTTATGATCCATACTTAACTGAAGCATTAAAAATCCAAGTCCAAATCCAGGGAGCCCCACAAGCCAAAGAGGCTATCCAAGCCACTTTTTATCATCAAATGGCGTGGCGGGTCCAAAATCATTCCATGGATCTTTGCCTTCCCGTAGGAGAAATGTTTTACTCTTAAATATTGATTCTACCAAAGGAAGCACCATGTGCACCCAAATATCCAGACAAATTTCAAGAGATGAGCTCGTTAAAATCCTTCCTGATTCCTGGATCACAAATTATGAGAAGTTCAGGGAACCAGAGGAATCTCTACAATCTGGTGAGCCAACTTTTACCAAAAGAAATGACAAAGTCGTTTCCATAAGCTTTGACCATTCCCATCTTACAAAACCCAATAAAACCATCTTTTCTTGCCAGATGATTCAACCTAAAGATACAACAGATACATACCTTGACCCTGAAAGAGGACCCTATATACAAGCCATCGTGGAAGAACATGACTGGTGCCAACATTTCGACAAACAGGGTAAAAGAGTTTAGTGTTTCAAATGCCCCTTCATGGGACACTGCCCATAGGATCTTGGTTGCAACTGCCAAGACTGTTTGGAAGACCCAATTGGAGAATTTGATGAACACTACATGCGTCATTTGGAAAGCTTTGGCCTCAACGAGACCAAACCTGAAAGCAAGAAAAAAGAGAAAACCACTAAAAAGCAATTTTGAACCAAATATGAAAGTAAAGATCCTTCAATTGGATCATTAGCCGTCCAGGTAAACATGAATTTCTTGTCAGTTACAAACCCCAGGAATGGCCAAAATTACCAGAAGAATTCACTCCAAGCTAGGCATACTGTGCAATAACACCCAAACCCAAACCGCCATCAGCTCATAATGTCCTAGAGTCCAAAAAGCTAGCAAATCTTAAACTCCATCAGCTCAAAATACCCGAAAGTCCACACAACCGCAAATATTCATGTTATGACCTTCAAGTTCCAGTCATACCCAAGATTTTCCTTCACTTCAACCTTTTGAAAAGGAAGGTATTAGCCATGCTCCAAAAATACCCAAGAAAAATATAGTGCTACCTATTAGAGAAAAACCCCCCAACAAGTGATATCGAAGCAACAATGAAATGGCAATCAGAAAATTCCATCTGCCAAAACAAAGTGCTGAACAATATTGGCAATACCATAAAAAAAGTGGCCCATACACAAAATAAAATGATGAGCAAAGTGGAAAAAATTGATAAAAAGTGGAGCAGATATCGTCTCACCATGCAGGACTAATCAAAGCCCTGGAACAAAGGTTGGCAAATTTACAATATGAGATTTGTCCAGGAACTTCCCTTTTCCAATTCTTCCAACAACAACAAAAGAAGATGATTTCCATCAAGGAACAAATTCAACTTTTGAGAAATGATCGCTTTGAGTCACAAAAAACTTTAGTTTTTCCCTTCAAAACCTATCTTCTTCCCTATGTTGCCACAAGCATACTCCCCAACTAAATTGGACTCAACTTTTCTACTTTTCCTGCTGTCTCACAGAATCCAATTCCTTTCACCAAACCCTTAAAAGAAGAACATGAATTTGATATTGCAAAAATGGTTTGGAAAAAAAAGATGCTCTTGCGGCCTAGAAACAACACAGGAAAAAACGAGCTCACGGAGAGAGTTCAAAAGGGTCCAACCCCGAAAATTTGATGATTTCTGATCAAAAGGCTCAAGAACTCTATTTCTCCCAACCAAAAAATATGTCAGAAAGGGATACCACATGGTCAGAACCTCTAAATTCATCAGACGATAATATAATGGAAGATAGCTCTCAATCAAGCAATGAATCAAAAACAAACTCTTTCGAAGAAGACTATCCCTTAATATTGGTGAACCAGCCAAGAGACCCAGAAATATCTGAGGTAGATGAGGATTAAGAAGGCATGACAGATGAACCAATCCCAGATTGGCGGAGACATCAACCTGAAGCAAACCTTTGTCTCTTCCCTACCAAAATTGTTGGCAAGCCGAACAATGACTATTATTGAAGAAACATTTTAGTCAGTAAGAGTCCCACAAGTTGGATACATCAGGAAAGCTATTTTCATTGCATTAGAGGACATTTGTACAAGGTGCTCTACCCTAAAACAAATTATCCAACACAATCCCGCGTTTGACAAAGCATGCCGCAGATCCGATCTGATTACTGAGTCAGGATGTTCCTGCCACACACCTAGGCAATGGAAAGGATCCAAGAGGTTCAGATGGCCAAGAATTCCAGATGGAAAATTAAGGTCCAAGAGACACACAAAATATTTCAAATGAAGGAGGCCAAAAAATTTTCACAAAAACAACATATACTTTATTTGCCATAAGATTTGACATTTCACAAGAAATTGTCACAGTCGAGGAGATCTGTCAAGCTCCTTGAAGAAATTGAAGATTACACTTACATACAACTCAGTGAAGAAGAGGACCTCGAATTTATTTCTCTATGGATGATGAACCCACTAAAGAAACTTTATTCTCTCTTGATATATATGAAAATCATGGTGATGACCACTACCAAATTTTAAACCTGCAGTTAAAGCCTGAGAGGAGATCAACGCCCTCATAGTCATCCCTCAGGTGGAACTCAAGGTTTATCCTTCCGAATGGGATAAACCAACTCAATTCATTGATTTCATTGACATCGGAGCTGCTTGTTCACTCATGAATCTAGTTGTTCTTCCTGATGACCAATGGGTGCCGCACTTTAAGGATTTCAACACTGCATCAAATGGGATCCTGACTACCACTGTCATTATAAAGCACCCGATCACAATTGACTTTTTTCCTAGATTGATGTACAAAAACGAGCTAATAGGGTCTGATGTACCAGGAGAAGACCTTATTGTTGGATTTGACATTTTCAGACAACTAAGATATCGGGGCTAACGGGATAACCATTTTTTTAGCAGATATATTACTAAGTTGTTCACCTATATATATATATATATATACATATGTTTGTGTATATATTTATATATATATATATGTATATGTATATATATATATCGTCCCAAACTAGGACAAAGTTACACACTGTTCAAGTAAAAGAAAAATAATGAAACAAAGAAAGCCAATGACTATTGCTACCAAATACAATGTAGCAATAGCATAACGATAAATGAAAAGTACTAAGCTACTAATTTGAGACATCCAATTGTTGCCGACGACAATGAATTCACACACCAGTTGCAAATAATTCCTTGCACCTACAACGCACTCACCAGGCACAATTTGTTGCAATCCAAAGGAGTAGATATGTATAAATCCACAAGACGTACAACAAATCAGTTCGGACATCTTCACTTTAGGGATGAAGAATTTCAGCAGTATTGTTGATACAGAACAAAGGCATTTGCTATTTCTTTGCTTGAGTTCCATTTTGCAATGGTAATTTTGTACCAACATACAAGCTAATGTCAGTTGAATCTGTATATGGTTGAAGCAGGATCCAGACAGTCGTTGAACTGGACTAAGTTGTCCTGCACAGCCATCGATAGTAGATCATAGTTTAGTGTTAAGCCAAAGGGAAACCAAAGTGTTGATGTTGTGGCAGCATAACTGTAGTTGACTAAATGATCCTTAATATAAGCTGCTCAATATGTGTAATGACAACCCAAGCAGTCCCATAAAATGTAAGAATCAATATGGAAACATCGGTAGTTGATTTCCAAAATAGAATAGTAGAGGTTGAGCTTGTTTTTCAAAAGAGGTTGTTATTGTTTTGAAATAATGTGCTACTGGTGCATTTGAAGAAGAGCTGTTGCAGATGTAGAGTCAAATAAAACTTATGTATTGGTGCTGCAAAAACCAAAAAGTACTGGAGGTTCCTGGTACTGTAATGCCAGCTTTAGCCTGTTGTGAAATGATTTTCTTTTGAGTAGAAAATCACTCCTTGCCATTGCCTTAGTTAATTGAGCCTGTCTTTCGAACCTGCAAAATGTAGTAAACAAGTTAGGAGGGTAGTTCCTGCTCCTATGTTTTTGAAGAAGCTTGGGCTATGAATGAGGTAAGAGGGCTGTGGTTGCTTGTTGGTTGGTATATTGTTGTTGTATGTCGTCAAAACACCCCCAGAATGAGTATGATGCCATGCCAATACCATTGGGAAGTGATATGATAGCACACAACTACGCAATACTTCCCACACAACAGGAAAAAAGTTCAGATGTATAAGTATATCCTGGTTTTCAAAATTGAAGGCTATGAGGGTCATGCATTCACAGCAGATGTGAGTAGGCAGTAGCCATAATATGTTGCTATGTGTTTGTGCTTTAGCAGCTATAAACAATCCAATAACACAGGGTGTATTGCTGTAATGAAGCAATAAGCAATGGTAACTTACAAATACCACTGGAAATTGATACAAGAACCAGCATACACTGAACAACAACAAATTGGATGTCTTCACATTTGGCATGTTCTAATGGAGATGCAGAAATGACTAGAGCTCAGTGGCACTCGAAGCTGTTATGTATGCATCCCAGATTTTCCTTGTATATTCCAGTGATCCACACATTTGAGCACATCATAATTTGATACTGCTGAAGAACTATTCCTATATGTATGGTGTTATGGTACTCGCAAAATGAGCCTCCGAAATGCTAATACCACTGTAAGATGACATAGTTGCATAAAGTATAGGAATTGTCCAAAAATTGACCTGTAATTATGTATCCTGTAAAATGATGTCCTGTTGATGTATCTGTGAATATATCAGTCCATGCCATTGCCTCAGTTAGCTGAACCTGTCTATGGAACCTGCTTGGCTTAAAATGCTTGTCTTGCCTGTTAGGAATGCAGAAATATGAATCAACAAAAGGCAAAGCATTATATGTTTTGATCATCAATCAGATTCTCTTCTATTTACAATCCTAATCCGAAGGTTAGGAATTTGTGATTTGTCCATGTTGATCAGGTTTTTTCCTGCAATTGGCAAGTCATGAAACGACTGAAATATGAGTGTACCTGCAAAAGAGAAAGCTAGGTTAGCAAGACAATCTGCAACAATATTTCCTTCTCTTAGGAAGTAGTTCAAACCTTATTATGAAATTCCAAGGCTATTCGAAATCACCAACAACAAACAAATTAAATAGATTGAACAAAAACTCATTGACCATTCCTGTGCTGAATCCCACAAGGATTTTATGAAGAAAGAAAAAAGCCCGTTATGGAAAAACGAAGAGTTATTTATCAAGCTCCCTTTCAAGAAAAATGAAAACATCAATTTAATAAAAGCCAGTCATTCAGGCATGAATCCAGATCATATTCAGCTTGAAAAGAAAGAATACGAAGAACTCTTGGAATTTGATGTGATAGATCCATCAGATTCACAATTGGCATGCGAAGCCATTTTATGTTAATAAAAGAGATGAGCAAACAAGAGGAATACTCAGGTTAGTTATTAACTACTAGCCACTTAACAATTTCCTCCAAGATGATAAATTCCCTATCCCAAATAAACTCACTCGTTTCTCCCTCTTAGCCAAGGCCAAATATTTTTCCAACTTTGATCTTAAATCTGGATTTTTGCAATTGGGAATCCACCTCGAAGAAAGACAAAATAGGATTTTGCATCCCCGATCACCACTTTAATTGGAAAGTCATGCCATTCGGATTAAAAACTGCACCCTCCTTATTCCAAAAAGCCATGATAAAAATACTCTAGCCCATCCTCCATACCTCTTTAATTTAAATTGATGACATATTGTTATTTAGTAACACATTGGAGGAACATCTCACCTTGCTCCTTCAACTTGAGGCACTGGTTACACATTATTGAACCATGCTCTCAGCAAAAAAGATGGTTCTTGCTCAAAAAGAGATTTATTTTCTCGGAATGCATTTTGTCCAAGGAGCATCAAGTCCAGGACCACATATATGTCAGGAACTGCTCAAATTTCCAGATACTAGCCTCACAACAAAGCAGATCCAACCATTCTTGGGTGTAGTAAATTCTGTAAGAGATTTTACCCCAAATATCTCTACATACATTTCTTCATTCACAAATATTCTCAAGAAAAATGCTCTGTCATGGGGAAAGGAACAAGATGAAGTGGTTAAGAAAATGAAATAGATATATATAGATGTCAAGTATTTCTACGTCCTTTCAGAAGGTAAGAAAATACTGCACACCGATGCCAGCAATGAATATTGGAGTGCTATTCTATTTGAAGAAAAATATGGCAAGAGGAAAATATACAGATATGCCAGCGAAAATTTCAAAGATGCCGAGCAACATTATCACTACACTTTCAAGGTCTTGTAGTGAAGTATGGAATTAAGCAATTTAATTTTTTTCTGATTCATACCGAATTTCTAGTAGAAATGGATATGAAGTCCTTGCCAAAGATGATCCAGAGAAATTCAAAATTTATTCTTAATCCTCAGATTCTCAGATTGGCCCAATAGTTCTTTCCATAAAAGTTTCAAGTCAAGCACCTGAGAGGAAAGGCTAATATTCTCGCAGATTTTCTGTCTCGACTGGAAGAATTCTCAAAGAGATTTTTTCCAGAGAGATGAAGTCAAAACAAAGGCTAATCAGCCACATCTTCATGTTTTCAAATGTACTAGGAACAAGTTCATTGAAGCTAACAGATCATCCATCGGAGTTGTTCAACCTCATGGATCCCTTTGATCCATCAATTATAATGGAAAGAAGAACTTATTATGAGCTCCATGTTTTCCAGCGACATAGAGGATCCATTCTTAAGCCTTATGGGATTAATCAAAAATATCCATTCTTCCATATATTCATAGCACAAGCCAAGGATTTTCCACAGGAACCTTTATGGCTTTTCTAGTACTTATGCCATCAGTATTATATTTTCATGGAATTCAAGTGCAATGTCTTCAAGGATTTTGACAACATTGAATCTGCTCTTAAAATATTTCTATTATGGGTCACGCCTCGAAGATATTGGATACATGTTTCAAAGATTCCAACAAGGCAAAGGTATTCATGTTCTGTCGGCCAGTAAAATTTATTAATGGAAAGGTACAGTTGCAAGCAGAAGTATCATTCTGGTGGAAATTTACCTTATCCATTTTATCCATGGAAGAAGAATATAGTGAAGCACAAAGAATTATCTTCTAGCAAAATAGATGTATCCCAAGAGAAATATGGCCTAAAGAATGGGCGAGCTGGAATTATACCAACACTCATCCTCACTGGTAAAGGGTCCGAGAAGCAGCAAAGGAATACCAGACCCCATACAAAGTCATCCGAGAAAAACTCACTCAATACATCTCCAGATTAAGGTTACGAATTACATCTCCCAATCCTAAGGAGAAGAAACACAGCGCGGTAGGATCGTCAAGCTTCGGGCGTTACTGCACAAGATCTTTGAAAGGATGCCTAGAGGACAAAGCCAGATAATCACTTAAATCCCTGCTAATCTCACCTTCATCTCACATTGCCTACCAAAAAACCCTAAATTATCATCTACCTATACCAAGACAAAATTCCACATATCTCCAAACTACCAAGGCCCCAACTTCACATGCTTCCACATGCCTTGTCACATGAAGCACCCTACTTTCACATGTTTTAACATGCTCCCACATACTTCCACTTGTTATACCATGTATATTTCACCTCTTTCACATGTTACAGAAGCTTTTTAGTGTATATTAGTCACTTTGCCTAAGGTCCTTTACATGTCAAAAGGGACCCACTTGTAGATAGGTTTGACATGTAAGATAGTTTTATTTTATAACAATAAGTTTGTCTTGTAATAACCTCCTAGCCCTTTATAAAGGAGGCAATGTAATAATTGTAGGATCATCTTGTAACCTTTGTAAATCTTTGTGATATATTACATATGAGTTCCTTCTAAATTTTCCTCTTGTTCTTTCTTTCGAATAGATGGAAAGGCCGGTCTATGTATGGAAAGTTAGCTTGTTGTAGTACGAAAGTTTTTTGAGTCATAACAACGAAAGTTGGTTATAGTACAAACATTTTCTAAGTTGTGTAGCTTGGCAAGCCATCCCTGAAGGGTTGTGAAGTCAGCCCCTTTGTAGAAAAACTTTTATGACTATAAACAAATTAACTGTTTGCGTAGCTTGGTAAGACATCCTTCATGGGTTGTCGAAGCCAGCCCCTATTTGGCAAGCCATCCCTCACGGATTGTGGAAGCCATTCCTTTTGTAGGGAAAATTTCGTATATATAATTAAGTTTGCTTTCTTTGGAGTCTCTTACTTTGTTCTAAATTCAGTTATCCCTAGAATAGAGGGGTTACTACTAGACGAGTAAGTGTCAGTGAAGATGTGAAAAGATGCTGAAGATGAAGAGGTAAAATATTTATAGTTAAAACTTTCAAAGCATTAAATGCTAGTACCCCTCTAACGGGGGGAAGATGGTGTGATATGATATTAAGTCGGAGTTAAGTTATTCAAAGCATTAAATGTTAGTACCCCCCTAATAGGGGGAAGATGGTATGATATGATATTAAGTTGGAGTTAAATGGTTCAGGTAACTACGGGATAGTAAAGGAAGAATGCGGTAAAAAGGCAAAAGGAATGTGATTGAATTTATTCGGATCCTACAGATATGTTACGACTCTAGAACATTATGTAAGCACGAAGCCGGGGAGAGGTAGTGAGGGTTCCCCACTAGGATGTTATTGATAAATAAGTGTGAATGGACACTTGATACATAAGGAGCCAGTGTGAGGGTAAGTTAAGACAAAATACATAACACAAGAAATTACACGGAATATAGACATGAGAATGGACTAACGGGTAGTTAGAAGTTGATTTAGGAATAACCTAGTTATGGCTAGGCAAAAGGATATAGATAAATCAGCAGATCGTGCAAGGTAAACATAGTGAACCCTAGCATAGGGAATTCAGGCTCACAGATACAACATCGTAATCCTTGAGAAATATTAGGATTTGAGGTAGTTACAGGTACTGCATAAGTGTTACAAAAATAAAAGAGAGTGCCATTAGGGAAACAATAAAAATTTCAGTTCAGAAGCAACCCTACGAGCACAAGAGCGCAGAAGTAAGTAACTAAGGATAATTATAGGCGAGTAAGAACATCAAAAATTCTGTCAAGTATATGAGGTAATAAGCTCGCAGCTTTGCAAGAGTCAGAGGGCCTGCCCTAAGTACTACAACAAAAGACTAGCTGAGGAAATAAGGAAGAAGGCTCCAACCCAAGCCTAGTGATTTGATGCAGAAATGATCTTGGATCAACAGCCTCACTACAACAGTGTATGCACTCCATAAAAAAGTGGCACCGATCATGACAAATAACAGGCAGTAAAATCAAAAGCAACATTTGAGATCATATGAGTTTCACGAAATTCCAATATATGTGGGCACTAAAGTAAGCCAAGTATTCATGCAACAAGTGGCAGAATGACTAGGAAAGGTAATTGCTTACTTTTAAAGAAAACTGAGAAGGCACGAAAGGAATTATTTGATCAATGACCCATAGTTAGTTACGTTATGAACGCACTTAAGATTTCTGGGAGTTATCCATGTGGCATAAATATTGACATTCGTACAGCTATAGGAGACTCCAGTATAAGTTAAAAGAAAAAATTGAGTCCACATCACAGACAAATGCTTGAATTTTTAGAAGGTTATATCATGGATGTTACATAGAATCCACAAAAGGCTAAAGTAATAACTAATACCCAGAACTGCAGATCAGGAGATAGCTTAAGCTTACTTAAAGGCTGAGAGAGAAGAGGAAACTAAAGAGTTAAATAAGATAAGTGAATCAGGAGTTTGATTATTAGACCTAGATAATTATAGAAATTGTGATTATATTAGAGGTACATGAGACATAGTACAACAGCCATATTCTATAACGGCTCCATGATAAAGCCAATTTAGAAGAGTACCAGCCTCATAAGAAGTCAGTATGAGACTCACGTCAGATTGTGCATCAGAGGTGCAAGTATTATAGTAGAGCTTCAAGGTATGGACGTGAATTCCACCTATGTGGAAGGGAGGTTATTAAAGAGAGAGAAGATACACTGCAATATTTGAAGGTAAGAAAGGTAAAGGTAAAGAAGGTACTGGATACTCAAGTGCAGAAGGTTGTGAATAGTCTAGACTTCATATAGAGGGCCAGAAGCACCGTGATTCAGTATCCAAAAATGATACTGGTGTCGTTAGTGGTAAATCTTCTAGCTTATGGTTTCTAGGTACCAAGAGGTCTAGCTAAGATGGGAATATCAAACACATTCCGTGAATAGCAGACCACGGGAGTATTGGGAAGTAAAAGAATAAGTTTCAACATGTTACAAAAGCAAGGTGAAGAAAGGTATGAGGTACCAAATTAGTGAAGATTATAGTATTTACAATTCCGACAGAGAAATATATGCATTCTGAGTTACCTTCAACAGTAACACCGTTATTTACAATTAGCCACATCCATCTCAGTTATGCCTTGTGGGAGCTAACAAATATAGTTTTAGAGAAGTATGGTATATCAGGATCCACTGGGTTAGAGTAACCAAAAATAGTGGATCGATTGCTAGCATTAACTGACATTTCTGAAGGATATTGCAAGCATGTAATAGTTCTCCCTGTGAGACAACCAGGTGGTGCACTATAGAATAGTACAGTCAGATATAAATACTAGAATGTTCAGCAATTTCAGAACATATGAAGTGTAATACTAAAAGTGATAAATATTTAATTTAGTATGACTCCCGCCCCTAGTAAAGGGAGAATGTTAGGTGACCCAAAGAGGCAGTGAGATGGAGCAAGGGGAGCTAAAAGCCAAAGAATGTTTTGTTGAAGTTTTCAGAATAAAGTGATAGATAGAAATATTAGCAGGAGAATAAGAAGAGAGTAAATGAAGCATAATAAGTAAGATGTGATAGATGGGTGATAGCAGTAAATCAAAATATGACAAGATGAAAGAGTCTATAGACAATAGAAGGAAAAGACAAGAGGAGATATGCCTTGAGACTATAAAAGAGTATATGCTATAAGGTCATATCCTTATTTTGAGAAATGAGTTGGTGACTTCAACATGATTACTGGAAGGCTAAGTTAGACCCCCGGAGTAATAGAAATTAGTATGGCCTAGTAAACAAGAAAAAAAATCAAAGATGATTTAGGGACCGAAGGATTTGATAATAGTTGGTATAGTGTGAATTTTAGAGATCGCATTTCGGCAATGATAGAATGGACAACAGAAGAGTAACCTTTAAAGGTCATTTAGGAAGATGCTTCCCTAAAGCAAGCACTATGAGCAGAGTTAAGCTTAAGGGACTAAGTGCGCCAGTTACACTAGGTGTCACCCTCGCGCGTAAGAAATTCAGTTATGGTTGGAGCATAAGGGTTACTGCTAGGCGAGTAAGAGTCAGTGAAGACATGAAAAGATAAAGGATGAAGAGGTAAAATATTTATAGGTAAATCTTCATAGCATTAAATATTAGTACTCCCCTTGGAAGATGGTATGATATGACGTTAAGTCAAAGTTAGGTGGTTATAGTAACTATGAAATAGTAATGGAAGAATGCAGTAAAAAGATGAAAGGAATGAGATTGTATTTATTCAGATGCTACAGATATGTTATGACCCTAGAAAATTATGCAAGCACGATGCCGGCGAGAGGTAGTGAGGGTTCCTAGCTAGGATGTTATTTATATATAAGTGTGAATAGACATTTGATACATAATGAGCTTGTGCGAGCGGTAAGTTAAGACAAAGGACATAACCCAAGAGAGATAACACAGAATATAGACCTGAGAATGGACCAACGAGAATCGTGCAAGGTAAACGTAGTGAAACCCGACATAGGGAATTCAGTCTCGCCGATACGACATCAAAAATTTTGTCAGGTATACGAGGTAATAAGCTCACAGCTTTACAAGAGTCGGAGATCCTCCCCTAAGTACTACAACGAAAGACTAGATGAGGAAATAAGGAAGAAGGCTCCAACCTAAGCCTAGTGACAGGAAGCAGAAATGATCTTGGAACAACAGCCTCACTACAACATTGTATGCACTCCATAATAAAGTGGCACCTATTGTAACAATGAACGGGAAGTAAAATCAAAAGTAACATTCGAGATCATATGAGTTGCACGAAATTCTAATATATGTGGGCACTAAGGAAAGCCAAGTATTCATGCAATAAGTGGCAGAACAACTAGAAAAGGTAATTGCTTACTCTTAAAGAAACTTGAGAAGGCACGAAAGGAATTATTCGATCAATGACCAAGAGTTAGTTATTTTATGAACACACTTAAGATTTCGGAGTGTTATCCATGCAGCATATATATTGCGTTCATACAGCTAAACTCCGGTATAAGTTAAAAGAAAGAATTGAGTCCATATTATAGACAAAGGCTTGAATTGTTAAAAGATATATTATGGATGATCTATAGCGTCCACGAAAGCCTAAGCTAATAACTTACACCCTAATATACAGATGGGGAGATACCTTAAGTCTACTTAAAGGCTTAGAGTGAAGAGGAAACTAAAGAGTTACATTAGCTAACTGAATCAGGAGTTTGATTATTAGACCTAGATAATTATAGAAATCGTGATTCAAAACATTGCGGAATCACACTTAATTTCATAGGTACAAGAGAGATACTACAACGGCCATATTCTATAATGGCTCTACGATAAAGCCAGTTAGAAGAGTACCAGCTTCATAAGAAATCATTATGAAGCTCCCGCCAGATTGTGCATCAGAGGTGCAAGTATTATAGTAGAGCTTTAAGGTCTGGGCGTGAATTCCACCTATGTGGAAGGGAGGTTATTAAAGAGAGAGAAGATACAATGCAATATTTAAAGGTAAGAAAGGTAAAGGTAAAGAAGGTACTAGATACTCAAGAGCAGAAGGTTGTGAATAGTATAGACTTCATATAGAGGGCCAGAAATGCCGTGATTCATTATCCAGAAATGATAGTGGTGTCGTCAGTGGCATATCTTCCAGCCTACGGTTTCCAGGTAACGAGAGGTCTAATTAAGAGAGTAAAGAATATTTAGAGATGACGTGATGTCTCGCTTGAGGTTCCAGAATAACAAAAGAAAATCTATGGTCTAGCAAGTTAAAGGAAGGTTGTGAATATTATAAATAGATATGTGAAAGTCGCAAGCTAAGGTATGGTGGAGCGACAAGGTTATAGGTAGACAGGAGTAAGGATAAGTAAAGGTGAGTGATAAGGCTACGAGCATAGGTAAGTCCTTGGGGTTAAACTCATAAAAAAAAGAGCTAATGGTTTTCGTAAGTTAGAATAAGCTCTGTATAGCCTGAATGAACTCAGAGGAGTTTAAGACTAGGGGAATTTAGAAATGATGGAATGTTGCCCTGGAAATAGAATAAGGGTGTAATGTGATTGATAAGAGGATGATGTTTAGGCATTCGATTGAGTAATGATTCAAAGAGAAAGGATTTCATGAATTGCATGGGATTAGAATACCCTCATAAGATGAATCGCATTGGAATGCTATGAAATACGGTTATTGAAGTATAGTATAGTCCCTAGGTGGGTCAAGCAAATAACTTCATATGTTCCCCAATGAGACGTGAACCCTAGTGATAATGTATTGCGTAAGAAGTTTCAAGTTATCAGTGGTAGATTACACATCGACATTAAGGTGAATCGGCAATAGATGGATAAAAGTTCCATTTTATGTGATGAGATTAGGCCGTCATTCTTAAGATGAACAGTAATGAGGAAGCATTAAAGGACTTAGATTTATGCGTATAGGATAAGCAGCGAGAGAGTAAAATAGACATAGGTAGCAGACCTTGGTAATAATAAACCGAAGTTCGACAAAGTACCAAGCGAAGAAATTCAGTACACCTATAGATGCCTAGAGGGACGGCTTGTCAAAGTTCAGTATATGTTCACAAAGTGAGGACTAGAGATGGGCTAAAAGCTGAAGGAAAAAGAGAGAAGAGTAGCATAGGCGCACATACAAGGACAGAGTCGTGTAGGCTGCATGATAGAAAGTAGCAACAGTTACGATATTGGATGAATTTCGACCACAAGTCGTGGTGTGAGAAAGAGGCCTAAAGGGGGGGGGAATGCCCTGGCCTTTGGATTTATTCACAGAATAGTTTCCTAGATGGCAACGACAGTATTAAATTATTAATAAAATCTATAGGCTATGAGACTAATAAGCGCACTATTCAACATCGAGGACGAATGTTCCAATGGGGGGAATGATGTTACACCCCATGTTTTCATACGTAAACGTTGTGAGTCAATTGATGTAAACTCATAAATGAGATCATCTTTGAAGGTACATAAAGTGAGTCAATAATGTTACCTTGGAGGTTACAAATATTAAGATCATAAATAACATGTACCAAGAAAGTTGGAAGGCTTATAAGCTAAACGAATTAAAGAAAATAAGTTTTGTCGAAAGTCGACGAGATGGGAATATTATAACATGTACTTTTGGGGTAAGACTAGGGTGCTTAACATGATAATGAGGTTAATTTATGAGTTAATTTAGTTGTGTGATATTCGTGTATTATGTTTTCAAGTCAAGTGAGTTGTTGAACAAAAGTTGGCAAAGGTCATCACAAGATACATTCATAAATATGCTGAAATTTAGGTTAAATGTAGCTGAGCTTTTCACCCAATGCAATTAAAATTACGGGATGATCCACATATCACATTGAAGATCTATGGGTCTATTTTCTAACGCATTAAACTGTTCATCGATACAATATCAGAGTAGAGAGATATTGGAATTTTCACGAGACTACGCAAGCAGCTCCCTATGGGACCCACCTAGGCGGTTGATCTTGATATATATATATATATATATATATATATGACGCCTAAAGCCCGTTATAACTCATTATTTTTCACTCTCTTCAGAACCTAGACACCTAATAACATTATCTCAAAATTTTCTCATGAACCAAGACCCAAACCAAGGGCAAACAACACAAATCAAGTGTCAGGAATCCTGTGGCACTAGTGCGTTTCTTGTTCTTCTTGTGGTTGATGACTTTGGTGTAATTCCAGCTCGTGTGGGGGATTGTTTAATGTATTTTAAGTTATGTTCAATAATCTCCCAAGGTTTTCATATCAACCCTAGGTGATTTCAAGTCTTCCAAAGTGATTCTAGTGCCGAGAAACCCGAATTAATTGCTAATTTCACTTCCTTGTTCTTGTGGCTACATTGGAAGGATATTTCATGGTGAAGTAAGCCCAAATTGGAGTTTTTCTATCTTTTTGAAGGCAAGTAACCTCTTACTCTACATGTATTTGAGTTTATCCAATTTACCGCTAAATCGTTGAAACTAGAAATTTTGAGATATCGATCGAAAAGCTTGTTAGTAATGTTGTTGATTTTTGGACTGTTTGGGAGGTGTCCTTGCAGCGTTTTATGGCTGGAAATTCAATGGAATAAAATGAGTATATTGTTTTTTTATTATCAACATTTTCCTGAATATAAATAAGAAGGAAATGGTTCAATATATAGTGTTATTAGACATGGACGAATCTTGCCGCTCGACGTGTTGTTGTGCTGGTTGTGTTCCATAAAGGTACTAGTTGTTGTTTGGGTTGTTTGGTGACTTTTATTAATTTATGGGATGTAGTAAACACAGGGGAATTTCTGTCCATTTACTTGTAGAATGTTGGTATCGAAATATGAGAGTTACAACACTTATATGATGACGATGGAGTCGGTTTACTCATTGTAAATGTAAGAAGATCATATTGAGAATGGTCGATGATAGGAGAGAAGATTGCAAAGGTATTGTAAGGCTAAGCCCTTCCTTCATTTTGGCATGATCTCTTAACTACAAGGGTTTGATAATGCGACAGAAAGAGAAATTTGTACTCCCGAATTTATGTACATTATCCTTGTCTCATAAGTTACAGCATTCTCCCTTATCGGGACTTTATATTCAGTTAAGTATTGTCTATTCCAATCAAGAGAGCAAAGGGTCTATATATACACAGTATTATAATATTTTCACGACCATCGAGTTATAATTGATGGGCAGGCCTCTATTGGGCAGTATTAAAGTATTTTCACCACCATCGAGCTATAATCGGTGGGCAGGCCTTTATTGGGCAACCTCTGATCGGATGGTAAGTTATATACCAAGCTAACTGTGGTCGAGCACCCATGAGATAGCGTAAAATGGCCGAGATACAGAGCCTAGTATGGCCGAGCACCTATGAGCTATCCTACTATTGTAGAGTAGTTACACGTACCGAGCCTTATAGGGCCGGACAACTATTTCACTTACTATATTGAGAGAGTTGAGTCAGTATCAACAGGTAAGCATATCTTCAAATTATCTTTGACTTCTAGTTACTTTCAGTTATTATATTATCAGTTCAGTTTCAGCTTTTAGTTATTCTATTACCTTACATACTCGGTACATTATTTCGTACGGACGTCCCTTTTGCTGGGGACGTTGCATTTCATGTGTGCAGGTTCTGATAGAAAGCTGGATAGACCGTCCCAGTAGACAAAGTCAAACATCAGCTTGGTTGGTAAGCTCCACTTCCTCGAAGTTACCAAGTCTAGACCTTGAAGTCCATTTTATATATAAAGGTTTAATGGGTAGGTCGAGGCCCTTTCCCGACCATGATACATTTCAATTATCTCTAGAGGCTTGTGGACAAGTCCTGTATACTTTTTATATCAGTATTGTGGCCTTGCCAACCCTGTGTACATGTTAGTTTGGTATTACTGGTTGTCGACATTCGTGGTGGCCTCGTTGACCTTGATTTGTAAGGTAGGCCTCGCTGGCCTAAGTTAAGGGTTGCCCCTCTAGAGTTCACAGTTACATAGTGGTACATTCGGGCCAAACATGGCACTGGGTGCCGGCCACGCCTCCCCAGGATTGGGGCGTGACAAGCAATCTCGACCACCTGGTCAAACCTAGCATTTGTCTCGGCCTCTCTATCCAAACTGTAGTGTACGCCATAGTTGAGGCCATCAATGAACCTCCTAATCCTCTTTCTCTTAGTAGGAACCAACCACATTGCATGACGAGCCAAATCTGCTAACCTCATCTCATACTGAGTCATGGTCATACCCTCCTAGCATAGCTGCTCAAACTCCCTACGCAACTCCCCTCTGTGAGGCATTGGAATAGACTTCTCTAAGAAGAGAACTGAGAACTCATGCCACGTAAGTAGTGCTGTGCCGGCTAGCTTGCTCAACTCATAAGCCTGCCACCATCTTTAGGCTGCCCATGTCAGCTGAAATGTAGTAAATGCAACCCTCCTGGTGTCCAAAAGACCCGTTGTGTGAAGAATCCCCTAACACCTATCTAGGAAATCCTGAGTATCCTTTGACTCTACTACACTGAATTCTGGAGGCTTAAGCCACCCAAACTACTCCAATTTCTTATGCTCATCATCACTCACAGGTGGGCCAACAACCCTTGTTTGTGAAGCCCTTGAGATAGTTGCTCTAGAGTATGGGTGGCGGGAGTCTGGGCACCTCCCCTAGCCTGTGAAGTGGCGCCGCCTAAGCTAAGCTCGTGCACATAGTCAAAATCTAGGCTAAGGCCTCCTGAAGGCCAGGAATAACAAAAGGCATCGTTGGTGCCTGAGCTAGTTCCACCGACTCAACAATATCTTTTGCACCCGCTCCTCTGCTGGAGTAACTGGTGGCTCCATAAGTGCTGCTCTAGCTGTAGTATGAGCCCCACCTCGGCCTCTACCGCGGCTTCGGCCTCTCGCGTCTCTAATAGTGGTACTGACGGCCGTCCGCCTGATCAGGTCGCACGTTTCCTACACCATCTGTGAGAGAATTGAAGAGTCAAGGTTCAAGCTTTGGAAATAACAAATCCGCAAGACAAGAATGCAAGAAACTGAAGTTTCCTAATAGTTCGGTAACCTTTCGATGATAAGTACAGACGTCTCCTTACTGATCCGCAAGACTCTACTAATCTTCTTCATGACTCGTGAGACCTAAGCAACCTAGTGCTCTGATAGCAACTTGTCACGACCCAACTCTCACTGGAGCCGCAACAGGGCCTAACACTACCTACCAGGCAAGCCAACAGCCACATAATAACTATGTATTTGAATAAACATGGTTTAATAAACTTAACAGCAAAATATCATAACTATCTAATGAAAACAATAACAATACTGCTACAGACAATACAAAAGTAATAAGGAAAATAAAGGAAAGAGATTCAAGGTATGTAGACGACATAACAACTACCTTGAAGTCTCCAAATATTGGTACCAACACGGCTCTAGAAACCACCATGTCCATATGTACCTGGATCTGCACACGAAGTGCAGAGTGTAGTATGAGTACAACCAACCCCATGTACTCAATAAGTAACAAAACTAATCTCTGGCTGAAAGACGTGAAGAACTCAAAAGAAGATAGTCAAAAACCAATATTAATGGCAACACATGTATAATAATGGCAGTAACAATAAGTAACTCAAGGAATTGTCATAATCAGCTCGTTCACATAATAGGAATTCAGACATGCTTTCAAATATCACACCTATAAGGACATCATATTTACCTACTAGCATGAGAAATTATATATATCTTTAACTACATGTCAAATATGCATGTCAAATGAATGATTTCATGGTGGTATCCCCAAATACTCTCACTCTTAACATACTCAAGTTGTTTGTCCCAAAAGCCCCCTTTATCACTGTCATGACCCGAAATCCACTTGTCGTGATGGCACATAACGCAACCCCCTAAGTAAGTAAACTAGCAGTCAACACAATTCAAATGAGAATAGTAAAGGATCAATAAATGAAATAACTGAAACTTTATACAATAACCCAAGGACTGTTAGTACAAGTCACGAGCCACTAAGACTTAAATTTACAAGCTGGTATGAAGTAATACAACATCTGTTTGGAATATATATAAACAAAATTGAAATCTAAAGCTACCAAGGACAAGTGGTAGCCATATCCAGAACGCAGGTACGTGTTCAGTGCCAACTCTCATCATCCACGACATCTCAGCTCTAGGATCACGTGAGGTGCAAAAGTGTAGTATGAGTACAACCCAATCCACATACTCAATAAGTATCATAACTAACCCCAGCGAGGTAATTGAAGCAAGAATATAAAAGATACTCACCAGTCACCCATAGAAGTTCATAAATTTCCAACGAGTATAGAACAAATATATGATCAAATAAGGAAAACACGAAAAAAACCATCTTGGTGCTCATAATTCGTCCAAAAGAGTTTTTGATTGATCAACAATCCAACATGGATATGCAAGTAATTCAAGTAAACAGTCAAGGAAATTGCAAATAAAGATGATATGCAATAACCAAATATCAGTCCGCTGTGCTGTGCAACCCGATCCTAATAGAAATCACATCAGGTCTCTACGGCCCACATCAGAACATTAGTAATTGAACCAACCAATAACCATCTCTCCTAGAGCCCACATCAACCAGAAACCCGTCAATTTCTCACAATCTACGTGTACTCCATCAAGAGAGAAACGTGATAGGGTCACCCTAGGGGTATGGATCCTATCCACATGTTGCACGGAGACTCTCGTGCTAATAATATCAAATGCACGGACAACTTACGTAATGCACGGACAACTCACTTGCCATTAGCATCAATATATGGATCCACACGGATAGCTCACGTGCTGCACGGACAACTCACATGTTGTACTGACAACTCACGTGCTGCACGGATGGACAACTCACATGCTAATGATATAATAACTATACGGATAACTCACGTGCTAATAATCCCAATCCGCCTGGTGTGGTCACATGTTCAATATGACAATCTGCATGCTGTGGTCACAGGCATAACAACACAATCCGGCCTACGTGGTCGCAGGCTCAATAACACAATCCACCCGCATGGTTACAAGCACAATAACACAATCCGCCCGGCGTGGACACAGGCTACCAGTCCAAAACATAACACAAAAAGCAAATATACAAGAATACATGTATATGGTCAATGAATATTATATATCATGCTCCTGGACTGGTATAAATGACATACTAAGGTGTATGCATGTGCAAAGTGTGCTATCACAGCTCAAACCAATAATTTCATCACGGAAATACTAATTATCAAGTTCTTTCAGAGGAGTAACCTTTATGTAACCTCAAATGCTGATCAAATAGTTCACAAAAGGTTTACAAATATGAGAAACATCACATCATAAAGCTTATTAATCAATTAAAGGCATGTCATAGCCTAAGCACTACCTTGAGCATGGATAAATACCCTGGTGCTCGCTCATGGGCTCAACCGCCACACATATGCGCACCCATAGCACGTAGCTATCACAAATAACTCAAGAAACTAGTGCCTCAACCAAGTTTAGATAAGATGCTCACCTCAAGCAAGCCAAATCAAATACCGAGCAAGCTAGACAATACTCTAGAAACGCCATCCCGCGTGAATCGACTTATGAACGGCTCGAAACTAATCAAAAACAACTCAAAAAGATCAAATAATGCCTTAGGAAACAAACCCAATCAAAAAGGACAAATCGTTAATCAAATACACAAAGTCAACCAAAAAGTCAACCCGAGCCCGTACATTGAAACCTGACAAAATTCACAAATCCTGACAACCCATTCAATTACGAGTCGAATTATACTAATTTCAATCAAATTCGACTCCCAATCGATATTAAAAACTCAATTATTCACTTTATGAATGTCTGGACAAAACCCCCAATTTCTCTTTTGTAATCATCAATCAAATGTCAAAATCGATGATAGAATCATGAAATATAATCAAATCCGAGTAAAAAGTACTTACCCCAATACATGTGGTGGAAATCTTCTCCAGAATCGCCCAAATCCGAGCTCCCCAAGTCAAAATGTGATAAAATGAGCTCAAGGTCCGAAATAGAGTAACTTTATAACATCGCCAATTATGCACATCATGATCGCGACATTAGCCTCGCGATCGCGTAGAAGAAGAATGGCACTGCCTAAAAAACACACATCGCTTTCGCGAAAAAGCCCATGCGAACGCGATCAACACAAGAATAGAACGCGCCCAAGTACATGCGAACGCAAAGACAAATATGGCAGCACCCACGCTGCATCGCGGTCGTGAACTTACTCCTACAATCGCGATAGCCAAACCCCTCAAGCTACGTGAATGTGTGATCCCTATCACAAACGCGCAGAGTAAATTACCCAGATACAACCTTACAAATCGCGATCGCGTCCGCCCTCTCGCGATCATGGAGTATAAAAATCAGCATCAGAAATCATAACAAACCAACAAGCAATCAATCATGAAGGGAAAATGGTCCGGTTCCACCCCGAAACTCACCAGAGCCCCTCGGTGCCCCGTCCGAACATCCAACAAGTTCCAAAACATAACACGGACCTACTCGAGGCCTCAAATGACACATAACAACATCAAAACCATTAATCACACCTCAAATCAAACTTTATGAAATTTTGAATTTTAAACTTCGAAAACGCGTGTTGAACAATACCAAATCAGGTCAGAATGACCTCAAATTTTGCACACAGGTTCCAAATGAAATAATAAATCTATTCCAACTCCCAGAAAAACAATCCGAACTCGATATCATCAAAGTCAACTATCGGTCAAACTTATGACCTTTCTAAACCTTCAAATTGCTAACTTTTGCTAAAATAGTGTCGAAACCTTCTCGAAACATCCAAATGCAAATTCGGGCATACGTCTAAGTCCAAAATCACCATCCAAACCTAACAGAACCATCAAAACTTCGATCCGGGGTCAAATATACAAAATTCAAACTTGATCAACTCTTCCAACTTAAAGCTTACTAGATGAGGATCATTCTTCCAAATCAATCTTGAATCACCCAATAACCAAAAATGACAATACACAAGTCATAATACATCATAAGAAGCTACTCATGATCTCAAAACAAACTGAGTGCAAATGCCCAAAATGACCGATCGAGTCGTTACATCCTCTCCTACTTAAACATACATTCATCCTCGAACGTGCCAAAAGACGTTCCAAAGCCATCATATCAATGTGTAAACCCATCATGCACATACTCGTGGGTGATCTGACGTCACCCCAATCCATATAAGTCTCTCAACTCAACATAACCGAAGATTTTTCCTTCAACCTTTGTCCATAAATATTGGAACCCAATTTCAACATCCTTAATTCATTATAAGACCCAATTCTCGCACCTACACACTGTATAAGTCTGAATAAGCTGTATCAGGCTATAAACATAACCCAAGATATGATCACATGATTTTTCACACATAACTTAGATACTCGTAGCAATAATTCTCAATCCAAATAGCTGCTTAGTAACAAATCTGGTGCCGTCAGCAAACCTCATATCAAATAAAACCTGATTCTAACCTTTCGTATGCTGCCAATGATGAAAGAAATATGTAGAAACTCATAACCACTCATCAGATCAACAAGTCTTGGAGCTCTCTCGTCTGACAAGAACCATAGCCAAATTCTAAGCTGATTAATGATATTCTTCCTCCAAACATACCGTAATCAAATCCGACAGCACCCATTCTAGGTCCAATGACATCATCTCATCAAATACAAGCTGATCTACTGACATGCCACACCAATATCACCTAGAGCCACATACCATGCAATCTGTCCACCAAAAAGCGACAACTCAAATGTACCCATAAACGGAAAGAGATTCAAATGAGAGAACCGGACAGCAAGCTCAATTGATACCACTACAAGCGCAATGCCATGAACCCATCACATAAGTGAGAACCAAGACACATGAAATCTACCCAAAGGATCATATCCCATTATACTCCGCCGCAGTGTGTGGCCTAATCCAGATACTAGTCCATCATAAATACCCCGAGTCATAATGCTCAAAATTAACAACCATATGGAGATTAACAACAACCATACGAAGTGCATGACCATAATCATGGAGGAATGGAAAACTCAATATACCACAAGCTGGATGACCATAACCAAGTCGCAATCAACCATTCAACACCCCAAGAACCATCTCGCTCTCCGTCAACAAGGCCCAAACAGAACCACATCATGTGTGTAAATAGTCAACAGTCTCATAACCCATTGCAGCATAGAAGAGAAATACATGGAACCCAACATACATGAATAAGATCAACTCTAACCGATAGCATATCCTTCAATAATAGTTGTGTTGAGTAAACAAATCCGACCTGGTGTAGAATACACATCGTCATTAGGCCTACCAATGGGACCCCAAATAAACTCCGACCATCCACTAATAGATAAATAACCCTTCAAAAGTCCACAATAACCTAACCAAAACACATACTATTAGTTGTCTAACTTTGGCCATACCTTCACAGTCCACGCCCAAGGAACAATCTACCTCTTAGAACCCTCCTAGTCTCCAAATCCTTAGAAAACCAAAATCACCATATCCAATCCCAACTCTACTGCTCGAATGACTAACACATCCCTCATACACAATCCTCTCACGAGAAATACTTCTTTAATTCGTTCACGCCACATAGAAAGATCATAACATTAGCAGTCGGTCAACCAGGCGAGTACCACAATACAATAAAGCATCCGTAAGTCAAAACACAATGCGCCCTCTGAAATGCACACTCTTCTCGAGTGATCCCAGATAGTGCCAACATTCTTCTAAACATCATAAATCTTCCCTACTTTTTATAACTCATGACCTTACAGTCGCGACTGAATCGCAAACTTGCACATGCAAACCCCAATATCATACGGCATACCTCATCTATCATGCCATCATATGAAAGCACGAGATTCTCATTATTAACTCTGAGTCACAAGCCAGTTACATACTCAGTCAGCCAAAAACCTCACACCTGACCCCATCCAGGAGGCAATAACAACGTGAAACAAACTCTCTATGCCTGTAGAACAAAAAAAATACCCACCTCAAGCCGTGGTAGAAATCATCAAGAACTCTTCGAAACCCATTAGCACAAGACCAAGCCATCAAACTGAATCCCTCTATCTCAACCAATTCACGCAAGTTGCCAAACCCAAGAGTATCACCACTAAACATCGACATAGCCTTACCATATCATAAGTACCAAAAGAACCGATCATATCCACTACCGTGCAGATCCAACCCACTACCAAGTTGTCCCTTTTCTCCGAGTTTCTTTTGAATTACCTTCAAGTTAACACTTATCCTTGCTAGAACACCACGGTGCATACACAAAGCTCACCACAAGAGATTCTAGCATGAAACCACGTCGTCTTAAGGCCCATAAGACATCGTATTCCCTTTTAAGCACTCAGAATACATCACCCAAGATACCCACTCAGAAGAGACCTTATGTGAATCTAAAGCTATTTCTTAACCTCTCAAATTCTAAAATGCAAGATCAATAATGATACAGAAATACCACAATTCTCGGCACCATCCAATACAAATCTCAGATCCTAGCCATATACAAATCTGAAAAATTCTCAAATTTCACATATGAATCTTGAACTCACTAGAACCTTCTCAAGAGTTATCCACCCTATTCTAATCTCGAATATACCGCCCAAACAAGCCGAACGACTTTCGCTCTATTAGCACATCAACACTCAAAGAAGTAATCCACACCTCTAAGCAACCGAGTGAATCCCTTTTCTTAGCACATCACGTCCACCACGAATAACAAACCCGAATCATTCCAAGATTCTTATATATCCATGAAGTGTAATACATCATGATCCCAGAAATTTTCTTGCTCAAGTCAATCATCAAAACCAACCTCTTCAAGTCATAACTGATCCACAATCATGTCTCGGACTAAAACCAATACAACACATAGCTATGTAATATGATCATCGATAGCAGACTCCCCTACTTGGCTCAAAACCATAAAAGACAACATCCGATAACCCACAATATTACTCGCTAACTACTATGATCTCGCACCGTAATTCAAACAAATCTTTCATGAACTCATGTAGCACTAATCATAACATACCTCAAATCATCTGTTAAACTAGCATTCACCCACAAATTGCAACACATATAACCCATTAGAAGAAAAAGCTCCCCACGAAAAACATCATGAGAATCACACATCCGTAGACTACCCCACAGGTGATAACCCACCTACTTAGCCTCAACTAGCGTCCTTTATGACCTCATCCTGGTAGCAACCACCATGCAATCTCTAAATCCTCTTGAGTCTGAACTCATCATCAAGACATAAGAATCTACTTCGCCCCATAATGAACAACATGAAAGACCCCTAACACACTCATAACTCAATGTTGTACAACACATTAAGTTAGAAATCAAGCACCCAATTGTCCTGTTCACATCCTAAGCAAACTCTTCTCATCACATCCAAGCCATCTGGACACATCCCGCAGCCAAATCATACCCACCCATATAGCCATCCCACCACTCACCAAGCCATAAATCCTACTCCTAGGGACACTACCAGACATATAAATCCAAACGCACATGCTTACACAACTAAAACTACCGAGCCCAAGCTGCGGTCCAAACCTAGCCTCAAGTTCTCCAGACTAGCCCATCACCAAACACAGAAAACACATCTCGCACCTCATCCATGGAATCACAAATCGTCGATGCACAGATGATACTGAATGCTCGACATAACATACGAGTGAGTGAAAAGAATTCAAAGAGATATGCTTCAAGATGGATCAATATCGCACGATAAGAGAAGAAATATGGGAAGTTTATCCTAGATGCTTTGTTGCCTATCGAAGATAGGTATGGACGTCGTCATACCATGCCACAAGACTCTACTCGACACTTACTCATGACTCGTAAAACCTATGAACCTAGAGCACTGATACCTACTTGTCACAACCATCTGCTAGTCCTGATGGCACCTAACCCAACCCGCTAAGTAAGCCAACTAGTAGTCAACACAATTTAATTGAAAATAATAATGATCAATATATGAAATAATTAAAACTTTATAGAATAACTAAAGGACTGGTTATACAAGTCATAAGACACTAAGATTTAAACTTATAAGCTGGTATAAAGTAATACAGCATCTATTTGGAATATATATAAACAAAATTCAAATATAAAGCTGCCAAGGGCAAGTGGTAGCCATATCCAGAATGCAAGTACGTCTCTAGTTTCGGCTCCCGTCATCCACAGCATCTCAGCTCCAAGATCTGCACACGAGGTGCAGAAGTGCTGTATGAGTACAACCGACCCCATGTACTCAGTAAGTACGATAACTAACTTCGGTAATATAAGAAAGAATTATAAATGATACTCACCAATCACCGGTAAAAGTTCATAAATTTCCAACAAGTATAGAACATATATATGATCAAATAAGAAAAACACAGATAAAACCACCTTATTGCTCACAATTCATCTTAAAGTGTTTTTGTTCGATAAACAACCCAACATATAAGGAAGATATGCAAGTAAATCAAGTAAACAATCAAGGAAATTGCAAATAAATATGATATGCAATACCAAATATCAATCTGTTGCAGCGCAAAACCCGATCCTAATAGAAATCACATCACGGCTCTCTAGCTCACATCATAACCTCAGTAACCAAATCAAACAAATAACCAGCTTACCTAGAGCCCACATCAACCAGAAACCCGTCGATTTCTCACAATCCGCGTGTACACCATCAAGAGAGAAATATGAGAGGGTGATCCTAGGCGGATGGATCCATATCCACACGCTGCACGAACAACTCACATGCAAATAATATCAACCGCATGGACAAATCACGTTGTAATGATATAACAACCGCACAGACAACTCGCGTGCTGTATGGACAACGTATGTGCTAATGATATAATAACCGCACAGACAACTCATGTGCTAATAATGCCAATCAGCTACGTGGTCATAGGCTCAATATCACAATCCGTCCGGCGTGGTCATATGCATAACAACACGATCCGGCCGTCGTAGCACAAGCACAACAACACAACCCATTGATGGTAGGCTATACTTGTGTGTTTTAGTTGTTTGTCGCGCTCTAATTTACTACACTATAATTGAGTTTGAGCTTTAATCGCTAGTGTTTTTGTCACGAGATTTCCCACCCTCGGGAGCCGTGATGGCGCCTACTAGTGAAAGCTAGGCAAGCCAATCAACCGAATTATTTACCACGTTTTCATTCAAAATCAATTCAACAAAAACAAATAATAAATAAATAACACAATTTAACGAGCGGAATGCTTAGAATATTTCAAATAAAATCTCTTTTACAAACTACCCAAGATCTGGTGTCACAGTTTCACAGACTGTCTATGAGTGCTACAAATAAGGTTCTGAAAGAAATAACAAAATACTGTCTCTGGACTACGTGGAAGAAACAGGTAAAGGAAATGGACAGGGGATGCCAAGATCTGCGGACGTCTGCAGTACTACCTTGGGTCGCCTGATAATCACAAGGCTGGAAGCTTTCTACTGTCCGAAGCCTGCGGCACTGGGATCTGCACAAAAAAGTGCAGAGTGTAGTATCAGCACAACCGACCCCATGTGCTGGTAAGTGCCTGGCCTAACCCCGGCGAGGTAGTGACGAGGCTAGAACCAGACTCCAGATAAACTATGCAGTCATATACCAATATATATATATATACATCTACAGTAAATAGATAGAAATAAATGAACCAATTAAGTGGAAAAAAAAAAGGAATATACTTCGGGATAACAGTTAAAACAATAGATCATAGATGAATAGTAAAGAAACTAAAAATTAAATTCCAACACAAATCAAGAGAAAATTTCAAAAACTTTCACTTTCTGTCATACCCTGTTGCAGGCGTGCAACTCGACCCCATTTCCTTAAAATCCTGTTGCAGGCGTGCAACTCGATCCCATTTCCTTAAATTCTGTGGTAGGCGTACCACCCGCTCCCATTTCACAATATCTTGTGGCAAGCGTGCCACCCGACCCCATTTCATTATAATTTGTGGTAGGCGTACCACCCATTTCCATTTCACAATATCTTGTGGCAGGCGTGCCACCCGACCCCATTTCATTATAATCTGTGGTAGGCGTACCACCCGACCCCATTTCATTATATCCTGTTGCAAGCGTGCAACTCGACCCCATTTCTTTAAAATCCTGTTGCAGGCATGCAACTCAACCCCATTTCCTTAAATTTGTGGTAGGCGTACCACCCGCTCCCATTTCAACAGTTATCACACAAATCACAAGAATTTCAGTAAGGAAACAAAAAAATATCAAAATTTCTCAATATGAGAACAATAACATCAAAACAATCATCCATATACGACCCACGGTCATGCTTGACACCAACGTAGAGGCACTCGTCACCATGCCTATACGTCGTACTTAAAGTAACAATTTAACAAATTGAACACGACTTCTAATCCCTCAAGCTAGGGGTTAGAACGGACACTTACATCGCTTTGCAACTGAATTTGAGGTTCCGACAAACCTTTGCCTTGAAACTTTGTGTCCGAAGGCTTCAAATCTAGTCACAAATAATTTAATACACTCAATACACATAGTAGAAACTAATTCCATATGAACTTACAAATTTTCTGGATAAAATTCCAAAATTTAACTCAAAATTGCTAGTGGGGCCCACTTCTCGTAATCGTAAAAAACCCACAAAATGTGATAATCCATTCCGATACGAGTTCAACCATATAAAATTTGTCGAATTCCGACACCGGATCGACCTCCAACCCTCAATTCTAAGCTTTAGGGTTTTCCCATAATTTTCCCAACTTAAATTACCCATTAATTGCTAAAAACGGTGATGAACTGAGGTAATTCTTCAAACATTTAGTTAGGAATACTTACCCTGATGTTTTTCTTGAAAATCTCCTAATATTTGCTTCAAGATTCGCTTCAATCCGAGTTCTATGGCCCCAAGTATGTTTAAGGTGACACAAACTCTTCCTTTAAGAATTTATCCATGAAAATCTCCTTTGAATATGGTTTTGAGGTTGATTTATGGTGATTCTATGGTGTTTGAAGGTGTTCTTCTTCGTGGGTAACGAAATTGGGTCTTATAGAACAAGATGGGCATTGGGTTCTACTTAAAAAGTGTCAAAAATCGAGTTAAAACACCCTATTCAGGTCAAAAATGCGATCCTGTTTGCCAAAAATACGGACCGCATTTCACCTTTGCGGTTCGCATTTTGGTCGCATTTCTCGTTCCAGTTTCTGCCTCATTCTACGACCAAAATGCGGTTCGCATGTCGAATCTGCGGTCAATTATGCAATCGCAGATTCGACATGTCTGCCGAATTTTTTCCCGACACGAAAATAGGTATAACTTTCTCATACGATGTCCGAATTGGACGATTCTTTTTGCTATGGCTCCAAAATTTCAATACGGATCTAATGCTTCAATCAAAACTGAATTTGGAGTTCATTTGAATAATATGATACCACTTTTGCGTGAAGGTACGACATCGACACCTTCTTGAAACGCCAAAGTTAAACTCCATCAACCATCCAAAATCCATTCGAGACCCTCGGGACTTCAGCCAAACATGCCAACATATCCCGTAACATTATTCAAACTTGTTCCAACCTTCGGAACGTTCAAATTACATCATAACATCAAATTCGCATCGGATTCAAGCCTAAGGATCTCAAAATCTTCTAAGTCGCTCTTTCGATCTAAACTCGACCAAACCACGTCCGAATGACCTTAAATTTTGCACACAAGTCATAAATTACATATTGAAGCTACAGCAACTTTCGAAATTCCATTCCGACCCTCGGATCAAAATCTCGCCTATCAACCGGAAATCGCCAAAATTCTAACTTCGCCACTTCAAGCCTAATTCTACACAGAACCTCCGAAATCAATTTCGATCACCTAAGTCATAAATCCTCTCCCGAAACTAACCGAATCATCGAAATTTACATCCGAGCCTTCTAACTCATAAGTCAACATACAGTTGACTTTTACAACTTAAGCCTCCTTGAAAGAGACTAAGTGTCTCATTTCTTACCGATTTCTCTCCGAATGCACTTACTCAATTAAGTTACCTAAAACACAAATAATGAAATATAATGAGACAGAAAAGTGGAGAAGACGGAGTGGTAACCCACGAGACGACTAGCCGGGTCGTCACATTCTCCCCCTCTTAAACAAACGTTCGTCCTCGAACGAGTCAAGAAGAATACCTGAAGTTTCAAATAGGTGAGGATATCTGCTCCGACCTCTTGCTCGATTTCCCAAGTAGCCTCTTCCACAGAACGACCTCTCCACTGAACTTTCACTGAAGCTATCTCCTGGGACCTCAACTTCCGAACCTGACGATCCAAAATCGCCACTGGCTCCACCTCATAGGTCAAATCATCATCCAAATGAATCGTGCTAAAGTCCAAAATATGAGACGGGTCTCCAATATACTTCCGGAGCATAGAAACATGAATACTGGGTGTACACTCGACAGATTGGGTGGCATGGCTAGCTCATAAGCCACCTCCCCAACTCTCCGAAGTACCTCAAAAGGCCCAATGAACCGAGGGCTCAATTTTCCTTTTTTCCCGAATCTCATAACGTCTTTCATGGGCGAAACCTTCAGCAAGACCTTCTGACCAACCATGTAGAACGAATCTCAAACCTTTCTATTGGTATAACTCTTTTTCCTCGACTGTGCTGTACGGAGCCTCTCCTGGATTACCTTCACCTTTTCTAGAGCATCCTGAACCAAGTCAGTCCCCAATAGCCTAGCTTCTCCGGGCTCGAACCAACCGACCGGAGATCTACACCGTCTCCCATACAGAGCCTCATACGGAGCCATCCGAATATTTGACTGATAGCTGTTGTTATAAGCGAACTCTGCAAGAGGCAGAAATTCATCCCATGAACCTCTAAAATCAATAGCACAGGCACGCAACATGTCCTCCAGGATCTGAATGGTACGTTCGGACTGCCCATCCGTCTGAGGATGAAATGCTGTGCTCAATTCCACCTGAGTACCTAACTCCCTCTGCACGGCGTTCCAGAACTGCGAGGTGAACTGAGTACCTCTATCAGAAATGATAGAAACTGGGACACCATGCAGCCGAACAATCTCTTAGATATAAATCCTTGCCAACCGTTCTAAAGAATAGGTAGTACACACAGGGATGAAATGCGCGGACTTGTTCAGCCGATCCACAATCACCCATATAGCATCGAACTTCTTCAAAGTCCGTGGGAGTCCAACAACAAAGTCCATAGTGATCCGCTCCCACTTCCACTCGGGAATGGCTATCTGCTGAAGCAAACCACCCGGCCTCTAATGTTCATAGTTTACTTGCTGACAGTTGAGACACTGGCTACGAACCCCACAATATCCTTCTTCATTCTTCTCCACCAATAATGTTGCTTCAAATCCTGGTACATCTTTGTGGCACCCGGATGAATAGAATACCGTGAGCTATGGGCCTCCTCTAGAATCAACTCCCGTAGCCCATCCACATTGGGCACACAAATCCGGCCCTGCATCCTCAACACTCCATCGTCGCCGATGGTCACATCTTTAGCATCATTATGCTGGACTCTGTCCTTGAGGACAAGCAAATGGGGATTGTCATACTGACGCTCCCTGATGCGATCGTATAAGGAAGACCGAGAAATCACGCAAGCCAACACCCGATTAGATTCCGAGATGTCTAATCTCAGAAGCCTATTGGCCAAGGTCTGAACGTCCATGGCAAGTTGTCTTTCACCGACCGGAATATAAGTGAGACTGCCCATACTGGCCGACTTTCTACTCAAAGCATCGGCCACCACATTGGCCTTTCCCGGGTGGTATAAGATGCTGACATCATAGTCCTTTTACAATTCCAACCACCTCCTCTGTCTCAAGTTTAGCTCCTTTTGCTTGAACAGATATTGAAGACTCTTATGATCCGTGAACACTTCACACGGCACGCCATATAAGTAGTGCCTCCAAATCTTCAAGGCATGAATTATGGCTGCCAATTCCAAATCATGCACCGGATAGTTTTTCTCATGAATCTTCAATTGTCTCGAAGCATAAGCAATGACCTTGCCCTCTTGCATTAACACTGCACCAAGCCCAATACGAGAGGCATCACAATAAACCGTGTAAGGCCCTGAGCCTATGGGCAAAGCTAACACTGGTGCCGTGGTCAGAGCTGTCTTGAGCTTCTGGAAGCTCGCCTCACACTCTTCCGACCACTGGAACTGGACACCTTTCTGAGTCAACTTGGTCATCGGGGCTGCAATCAATGAGAACCCCTCCACGAACCGACGATAGTAGCCTGCCAGTCCCAAGAAACTCCGAATCTATGTGACTGATGCCGGCCTAGGCCAGTTCTTGACTGCCTCAATCTTTTTCGGATCAACCTGAATACCCTCTGCCGATACAATATGACCCAGAAATGTAACCGAACTCAGCCAGAATTCACACTTTGAAAATTTAGCATATGACCGACTATCTCTTAGAGTCTGAAGAACCACTCTGAGATGCTGTGCTTGCTCCTCCTAGCTGGGGGAATATACCAGGATGTCGTCGATGAAAACTATCACAAATGATCCAGGTAAGGCCTGAACACTCGGTTCATCAAGTCCATAAAAGTTTCTGGGGCATTTGTTAACTCGAAGGACATAACTAAGAATTCATAATGCCCATACCGAGTGCGGAAAGCTGTCTTAGGGACATCGGATGCCCTAATCTTTAACTGGTGGTAACCAGACCTCAAATCAATCTTTGAAAATACCCTGGCACCCTGGAGCTGATCAAACAAATCATCGATCCTCGGAAATGGATACTTATTTTTGATTGTAACTTAGTTCAACTGTCGGTAATCGATGCACATTCTCATTGACTCGTCCTTCTTTTTAACGAATAACACGGGCGCACCCTAAGGTGAAACACTGGGCCTGATGAAACCCTTCTCGAGCAAGTCTTGCAACTGCTCTTTCAATTCTTTTAACTCTGGCGGAGCCATGTGATACGGCAGAATAGAAATGGGTTGAGTGCCCGGAGCCAAATCAATACAGAAGTCAATATCCCTGTGGGGTGGCACACCCGGCAGGTCGGAGGGGAAGACCTCGGGAAACTCACGGACCACGGGCACGGACTCAATAGAGAGGACCTCAGCACTGGCATCACGAACATGAGCCAGATAAGCCAAACATCCCTTCTTGACCATACGTCGAGCCTTCACATAAGAGATAATGCTACGGGTGGAATGACTAGGAGTCCCTTTCCACTCCAAACGAGGCATACCCGGTAAATCTAAGGTCACAGTTTGGCATGGCAGTCCAGGATGGCGTGGTAAGGTGATAACCAGTCCATTCCCAGTATGACATCAAAATCAACCATGTCCAAAAGCAATAAGTCCACACGGGTCTCAAAACCCCCAATCACTACCACACATGAACGATGGACTCGATCTACCACAATGGAATCACTCACCAGAGTGGACGCATAAACAGGAACACTCAACGAGTCACTAGGCATGGCCAGATATGGTGCAAAATAAGATGAGACATACGAGTAGGTAGACCCTGGATCAAATAAGGCTGAAGCCTCGTTGTCACAAACCAGAACCGTACCTGTAATCACTGCATCTGAAGCCTCTGCCTCGGGCCGGGCTGGGAAAGCATAATATCGGGGCTCAGCCCCACCACCCTGAGCCACATCTCTTGGACGGCCTGCTGCTGGCTGGCCCCCACCTCTACCGACCTGACCTCCACCTCCAGCACCTCTACCTCTACCTCTAGCACCTCTACCCCCACCTCTAGCTAACTGCGGAACATCTGGTGCCTGTAACACAGCACGAGAACCCTGGTGCGGAGAACTGCTTGAAACCTGAGGGCAATTTCTAGCAATGTGCCTCGGGTCGCCACAAGTAAAACAAGTCCTCGGCTGTCGATGTTGGAGACTCTGAAGCGGTGGTTACACTAAGGTACTGCTGATCAAGATGTTGTACTTGGGAACCACGGTTACCTGAAGCACTGTGAGAAACCTGAAGAGCTGACTAAAAAGGCCTAGGAGGATGGCCTCTTCCATATGAATCCCTGCTTCCAGACGAAGCACCAATGAATCTGCCGGAGTGACGGGGTCGCTTATCCGACCCATGACCACCCCCATGTGACAGAACCATCTCGACTCTGCGGGCCACATTGACCGCCTCCTGGAAGGTAATCTCACTCCCAGTCTCCCTAGACATCTGAAGGCGAATCGGCTGGATGAGACCGTCAATAAATCTCCTCACCCTCTCTCTCTCTGTAGGAAGTATGATGAGGGCATGCCGAGCCAAATCGATGAACCTGGACTCATACTGGGTAACTGTCATGGATCCTTGTTGAAGACGCTCAAACTGTCTCCTATTGGCCTCTCTTTGAGTAGCGGGGAGAAACTTCTCCAAAAACAACTCTGTAAACTGTTCCCAAGTCAGAGATGGTGAACCGGTTGGCCTAGTTAGGCAATATTCCCTCCACCAAGTCTTGGCTGATCCGGACAAGCGGAATGCGGCAAAATCTACCCCATTGGTCTCAACAATGCCCATGTTCCTGAGAATCTCGTGGCAACTGTATAGAAAATCCTAGCGATCCTCCGATGAAGCACCGCTGAAAGTGGTAGTGAAGAGTTTGGTGAACCTAACCAGTCTCCACAAGGCATCGGCGGACATAGCAGCTCCATTGCTGGGCTGAGTTACTACTCCCAGCTGAACTGCCACAGCTTGCTGAACCACCGGAACCTGAGCCTGGGGAGCTACCTGCTCCGGAGTAAGAGTAGTAGGAGTCTGAGCCCCTGCTCCAGCTTAAGAAGTGGCTGGGGCTGCAGGGAGTAAGCCTGCTCGAGTAACATTCTCCATAAGGCCCACCAACCGGACCAGAGCGTCCTGAAGAACTCGGGTAGCAATAAACCCCTCTGGGACCTGAGCTGGGTCCACCGGAGCTGCTGGGGCTGGAACCTCTTCTTCAAGATCAATCTGAGGTTCTGCCATTGGTGCCGCTGCAGGAGGCTGAGTTCTGCCCCTGCCTCGACCCCTAGCACGACCTCCGCTAGGGGCTATTGAGCGGTAGAAGAGGAAGCGCGTGTTCTCGCCATCTGCGAGGAACAGAATAGGAATTCAATTAACATTAGGAAACAAAACCGCACGATAAGAAAGAACAAATATGAAGTTTTTCCTAACTCTATAGCTTCTAGGGGATAAATACAGACGTCTCTGTACCGATCCCTCAGACTCTACTGAGCTTGTCTGTGAACTGTGAGACCCACGCAAACCTAGGGCTCTGATACCAACCTGTCACGACCCGGATTTCCCACCCTCAGGAGTCGTGACGGCGCCTACTAGTGAAAGCTAGGCAAGCCAATCAACCGAATTATTTACCACATTTTCATTCGAAATCAATTCAACTAAAACCAACCATAAATAAACAACACAATTTAATGAGCGAAATGCATAGAATATTTCAAATAAAATCTCTTTTACAAACTACCCAAGATCTGGTGTCACAGTTTCAGACTGTCTAAGATTTACTACAAGTATGGGTCTGAAAGAAATAACAAAATGCTATTTCTGGGACTACAAAAAGAAACAGATAAAATAGAAAGCAGGAGACTCCAAGGTCCGCGAACGCCTGCAGGACTACCTTAGGTCGCCTGATAATCAGAAGCCGGAAGCTCCTTACAGTCCAAAGCCTGCGGTACTGGGATCTGCACAAAAGAGTGCAGAGTGTAGTATCAGCACAACCGACCCCTGTGCTGGTAAGTGCCTGGCCTAACCCCGGCGAGGTAGTGACGAGGCTAGAACCAGACTCCAGATAAACCTGTGCAGCTATAGACCAATATATATATATATATATACACACACACACACACACATCTACAGTAGAAAGATAGAAATAAATGAACCAATTAAGTGGGAAAAAAAAGTAATATACTTCGGGATAACAGTTAAAATAACATATCGTAGATGGATAGTAAAGAAACTACAAATTAAATTCCAACACAAATCAAGACAAAATTTCAGACAACTTTCACTTTCTGTCATATCCTATTGCAGGCGTTCGCGGACCTTGGAGTCT
>MCJB01048430.1:179118-227103 GCA_002018475.1 Nicotiana obtusifolia | reverse complement strand
GCTATAATTATCTACCAATAGTCATCTCCCAGCATCGTTTGAATTCAAGTGGAACCCTAGTGACTTAAATATCACAATAAATAGGCTTTGAATGTTCACACCTAACACACTGAACATATAGAGGAGAGCAAAAACTTAGGAATTCTCTGTTTGTTATAAGTGTCCAGAAGTTCCTTTCTAATCTCTTTCTTTTCTTCTTGTTCGAGTTCAATTATTGTGGTTTGGCTGTGACCTTGGATTCTTAAACGGCTGCTAACACTCTCTACTGGTTTGCTGCTCCAAAGAAGGTTAGTGTACACTAACTGTTGCGACCAAACACACATGCAAATATACGTGGTCGTCAAGTAATAAAGTAGTGAGTAGAGTATCATTCCCGAAGACTTATGATTAACTTTTGACTGATTCAAACTCAAACAACTTATCTATTTAAGAGATTTTTCTCAAAATGTGTAGGTAATTAATTAACAACCAAAGAAACGATCAAGTAGTTAAAAAAAAAAATAGAGATCGACTATAATACGTAGGCAATTTCGGATAAAAATAAGTAGGAGAGGATATTTTAGGGTCATAGGAGCAAACAATCTTGTAGCATTCTTGGCTTAAACTGACTAGTTGATTTATCTAGTTTGTTGATTGACAGGGTTAATATTACTCATAAGAATCGGTTGGGTTCTTACTCGCCTATTCAAGCTAACTTACTGCCTATGTCTATAGAATTAAGACTAACAAGAACGCATTTACACTTCCTGTATTTCAACCAAGCAAGTCAATTAGGTATATTTCTATCCTAAGTGCGAATCTGTTTCCTGATGCCCGAGGTTCAAGAACTTGCTCTATTTAATCCTATACGCAATCTAGAATTCCCACTTTCGAATTCATCTCTAGATTCGCAGGTAGTATTTCACTGTTAGCTACGCAGCAAAATAATTAAGAACAGAATTAAATAAACAACCCAACACGATAAAATCAAACTCGTCAATTTAAACTTCAAATGTTAACATTCATGTATCACCAAAGAACCCAGAATAATAAGGTTCTTAGCCACTCATGTTCATGATAATCAACAAAAATATTGTTTTCGAACATAAAAGCTATGATTACTAGATGAAGAATGGAAGAATTGATGAATTTCGTGCTCCCAATGTTTCGTAATTTTGTTCCTCTCTCAAAGCAGCGCCCCCTTGCCAAAATAGGTTTAGGTTTGCTTTTATATGAGTTGGGGGCGTCTTGGGGTCGATATAACCGAGTTCCGTGTGAACTAGGACTAATTAACGTAACCACTGCCTAGGGTAGCATGGGGCGCTAGCCCTGGCGCTGGCCATCTGGGAATTTTCTGTTTTGTGCGCCATAGGTAGTGCCCCAAGCTGCTTGTGGCGCTACACTATGACCTTTTCCCTTTGTTTCCTCTTTTCGCTTCAATTCGGGCACCTTCGTCCCAAATTGCCTTCGGATGATTCCTACACATAAAAATACCACAAATTTAGCACAAATCATTACATTAACACATCCAAAATCTACGAGACATGAGTAAAAGGCGAGGCAATATGAATAAAAATAGACACACTTTAATCCGAATATCAACACCCCATACTTAGACTCTTGCTCGCCCTTGAGCAATGGAACTATAACTACACCTGAAAACGTACATCTCACAAGGAAAGACTAATTCAAATTTAATTCAATCACACACTCTACCATCTCACATGCCCAAGTATACACAATGCAATTTAACCCATTCAAACAACCTGTCCACAACCACCCCACCTAAAGAATCGACTTCTTACCACTAAGCACCCTCAACTCGCGTACTCACCAACAAGGGAAGTTTACAACATTACCAATCCGCCATGAGATCACGTGCCCTCACCACAAACAAAAGAGTGAATATAAAAATAGTCCACACGTTCAAATATGCCATTGAACATAAATTAAGGACATCACACAATTGAACAAAGTTTGCTCACTCACAAATCTAAGCTAGCCAAATCTAGGATCAACTAGGACTTAAGGTTGTAATGTAGGCTAAGGGACGAGTTGGATACATTTAGGAATAGTGACTAACCCTCCTAAGCACTTTAACACTCTATACTCAAGAGTCGAGCACTTTTCTTCTCAACTAATTCACTCGCGACAAACCATAATCAATCTAGCCCTTTCTTCAATTACGCACATATTCGCACTAGCACGCTTTTATTAAAGTTAGGAGGTATGTGATTTATTTTCTCTTTTTGATATCAACATTATTTGTCTCCTATTTTTTCTTTTCTTTTGTTTTTCTATACACACTCCATACATTAAGGTTCATCGGCTAGTGGCATTCTTTAAAACTTTAGTGCACCTTATGGGCCTTTCCATGGTTCAACTCGAAAGCTACTTCTAAAACCTCTCACCTTACTTCTTTTAGAGCCTAAGTGCCATTGGAGGTAAAGGTTCAACAAGGTCAAATTAAAAACAAAATAGGGATACAACTTGTAGTATGGGTGCCAAAGAAAAGGTCTATAGGCTCAAAGGGCTAGCAAAAGAAGAATTTTATTTGTAAGTGACAAGCACATCTATGACCAAGAAAGAAACACCTACGTCATCTAATAGACTAGCACAACTTAATGATTTCACTTTGATTAACACAAGGGGAAAGTTCTAGACTACACAGGATAGCACAGAATACCACGAATCCTTACACACGCATTGCACATGACTCAATCAAGACGGTTCTGTTCAACTCTCAAGTCAAGAAAGTACATATAGTTAAGAAATTTTATGCAATACTGCAATAGGTGACATACAAGTCAAATAACTGAGAAAAAGGCATCACAGAGTAGGCTACTTATTTTACTTAGGTATTACAATTCAAATCCAATATTTAGGAAGACAGAGCGCATGCCATAGCTTAATGTGCCAGGGCCAAATATGTCAACAAGTATCTCAAAGAAACTTAGTTTTCTTCCTATCCTACTCCTACAAAAATAAAAAAAACAAAATGAAAACACTAGGTTTAAGGTACACCCTTGGAAAAGAACCGGCGTCCAAAGAAAAACCAAGGATACTGCCTAACTATCCTAACAAAAACCCAAGAAATTTTGTTTGGTATTTTCAATCGGAATTTAATCCCTGAAGAAAACTCTCCAAAAGATACATTGTCGAGAAAAGTCCGAGCTTTTTCTGATTTTCTTTTTCTTTTTTTTTTCTTTTTTTCAACTACTACTAACTAATTAGACTACGTGAGCATTAAACTAAGCAAAAAAAAAATAGTTTTATACAATTACAAGTCAGAAAGTATTTCCCCCACCCAACACTTAGATAATGCATAGTCCCCAATGCATAAGCGAATTCAAAAAACACTAAGATGGAAGAAAGAACTCCTTGCTAATCGAATCCCTCCTCCTCAGAATGCCCATCAGTCGCAGCTCTAGGCTCATCATCATCATCCACTTCCAGGGGCACCAAAGCCAAGGGCCCCGTGACTTAATCACCAATCTCATCCTCATCATCAGTTCCTTTATGGGTGTTCTCATCCTCAGACGGGTGAATGGGACTGCCAAGCGGAATCCCCAGCATCTCATTGGAAGAACTGGAGAGATCATTCTGTATATGCATACGCTCCTCATCCGTCATACCTAGCCTACTCATTATGACATTGAGGGAACTATAAGGATACATATTGAAGTTTTCGTCCCTCTCATTCCTTGCAGCATGGCTTAGCTTTGACATAGACTCTAACAAGGATGTAATGTCCAGCAATTCCATTGGTGCCTCCACCACCTCATCATAGCTAGAGTACTCCGGTACCCTACAGGAAAGCAATGTATTGCGTCAAGAGGTTACCAAAGAAGAATTTTATGATCTTTCGCCCAAAGTGGGTGCAGGCCATCTCCCCTAGCATGATCTCATGCACATTGATGGGTCGCCCAGTCATCATAAAAAATATAACACACACTCGGGCTCGAGTGCAATCACTGTTGTGCTCAACCGGCATCAATCTAGCCTGCACGAAATTTTGCCACACCTTGGTAGTCTTGTTAAAGACAAAGAGGATCATCTCAAGATAGGCACCCCCTTAGTCCGTGTCCACTTTACATTAGAATCAACGCCACAAAGAGTGTGACGTATCACCTGGTAGATTGGGCATTTGACAAACTTTTGTAGTCTCCGTGAGTTAGGGCTATCAACTCCCAAAAATTTGCATAAGGAACGCTTATCCCTTGGAATCTCCTTTCCGGGGACCTATGACTTGAACAAGTCCCCATTCCAATTTGCATACAGTTCTCGAACCATGCTCTAATTTGCATGGTCGGGGCACTCTATGAGCTTATCCATCTTCATTTCTAGCAACCGGGAAAGCACATCTGGGAAGTTCTTTTCTAGAGCTTTCACATTAATCCCATTTCGGAGATGTATCGCTCATATGACACAAAGTTATTATTCTATTGGATGTCATACTCGCGAACTAGATCCAAATGAGGCCTTCGTCCCGATGGTGCCTTCTTCGACCCACTAGCAATCTGCTTCCCCTTAGCTTACCGGGAAGAACCTTCACCCTGCTCGTGTTTTTTGGGAGGGGGAGCAGTAGTGGAGGACTTCCCCACTCCTTTTCCCTTGGTAGCATTGTTACGAGCCATAGCAACCTATACACGATAAACATGAGTGTGAGATGAATCAAGAAATTCGCCCAAGGTCATCGTTTGAGTCAAAGATGACCCCAGACTTAAACCGAAGGCTATATATAATCTACTCATAATAATGGTTCAAAGTGCACAATTGCACCACAAGGCGATGGGTACTCAAGACTTCCCCATGCCACATATACAAGTAGTCGAACATGACCATGACATAGCCGTAGTGCAAGCAACCAATGCTTGAGTCCGAATTACAACAACTAGTATAATACACTAACTACTTCTAACAAGAGGCTACAAGATACATTACACAAGATACAAGGTGTAGGTAGTGTGATTATGGTATGGTGAACATGGAACACGAGTTTCGGATTATGTAAGATCACCCCCAACCATCCCACACTTAGCCCAACGTCACATACAACGACACTCGGCTACTCAGACTTCACCGGTGCTCAATTTACTCTTTCAACCATTTTATCAAACACATGGTGGGCATTAGTTGTATTTCTCTTTATTCAACAATGATGGAACAATATGGCCCTTCTAATTTTTAAACGAAGTAGAGGGAATTGTAGTTTACTACTCCGTATACAACTTCACAACCAATTTTTGCAACTAATTTCGTGCACATAAGGGCCCACCCACCATAGCAACATAAAGTGTAAAAGAGACCTAGGGGAGATTGGGGAGTGGGGGTGGTTTGAGGGGGAGGGGGTGTTATAAGACAAAAAAAATATTCACAAAATACAAGAGAAGAAAGGAAAGAAGACACATACCTTTGAGTTTGAGATGAGAGAGAGAGAACGAGAGAAGAAGCAGGCAGAGGGGGTTGTTTGAGAGAGAGAGCATACAAAAGAGAGATAGAGAGTGTGGGGGAGGGGTGATTGCGAATTAGGTTGTTTTAATTAGAGTAGGAATGGGTATGGGTTACAGGTTTCGGGTTAGATGGTGAGTGTAAATGGGTGTGGGTCGGGCTAATAGGTTACTCATTTAACTAAAACATTTAAAACAAAAACTCCTTACCTAACCCCCCAGCCCAGTGCTCCACGCTAGGCCTGGCGCTGGGAGATGTGAGCATTCTGGAATGTGCGCCCTAGGCAGCATAGGGCGCTGGCCCGGTGCTAGTTTGCCGATTTTTTTCTTTTTATTTTTTTGAATAAACATCCCCCCTACCTGAGCACTTAATACATCCATTATACACACACCACATCATTCCTACCTATGATTTTTATACATACAAAGAAAACAGAAAATCTAGTCTACTTTGACTAAAAAGACAAAAATCTAAGTTACGAAAGCATTAAAAATTTATTTGCCTCACAACAAGCGCCTGATTTAACGTCGCGGAACAACGCAACACATTTTTCAAGCATCAGCCAAGTCCACCAAGGTCTTGTGACGTGCAATGTCACCACTCCAATAGTGGTTTACTCTCTGCCCATTTACCAAGAATGTACCACTTGAACTCGTATCACGCAATTCCACCACTCCATGAGGCTTCACACTAACAACTTCGAAAGGACCCGCCTATCGAGACTTAAGATTTCCAGGGAAAGGCTTCAACCTCGAATTTAGCAAGAGAACTTCTTGACCTGGCTCAAATTCGCAATGTCGGATGTGCTTATCATGCAACCTCTTAGTCTTTTCTTTATACAATTTGGCATTTTCGTATGGGTGCAATCAAAACTCATCAAGCTCATTAGGTTGTAACAACCTCTTCTCGCCGGCTAAGTCCATATCTATATTTAGCTTTTTAATCACCCAATAGGCTTTGTGTTCAAGCTCGACAGGCAAGTGGCACGCCTACCCATAAACCAACTTATACGGAGATGTTCCAACGGGGGTCTTGTATGCAGTTCGATACGCCCATAATGTGTCGTCAAGCTTTACAGCCTAGTCCTTCCTATTTCCACTTACCGTTTTCTCCATAATTTGCTTCACCTCTCTGTTTGACACTTCCACTTGACCAATAGTTTGGGGATGATAGGTGGTGGAAACCTTGTGCTTAACTACATACTTTGCTAAAACGTTGTTCAACAACTTGTTAGAGAAGTGAGTTCCTTCGTCACTTATCAGAACCCCTGGAGTCCCAAAGCATGTGAAGATATGCTCTTTTACAAATTTTACCACTACGTTCGCATCATTAGTAGGAAGAAAAATGGCCTCCACCCACTTAGACACATAGCTAACAGCCATCAAGATGTATCTGTGACCATTAAGGTATGGAAAGAGTCCCATTAAATCAATCCCCCCAAACATCAAAGATCTCTAATGCCAGAATATTTTGTAAAGGCATCTCGTGCTTCCTCGTGATTTTTCCAATTCTTTGGCACCTGTCACACTTTTTAACAAAGGCGTGTGCATCCTTAAATAATTTAGGCCAATAGAAACCCAATTACAACACTTTTTGGGCAGTTCACCGTGATGACCTCCATAAAGTGCACTTTTTTGGCACTTTATGGAGAAGCGTGACAGTCATGCGATATTGCATTTATCTCCTCCGCAGGAATACACTTTCGTACCAACTGATTTGCACACTGCTTATATAGGAATGGCTCATCCCACAAGTAGAGCCTCACATCATGTAGAAATTTTCTTCTGTTAATAGTGGTCAATTCTAGTGGCATCACCCCACTTGTAATAAAATTCACGTAAAATGCATACCACGGGGCTACACTCGAGGTAACTACCAATAACAGCTCATCTGGAAAGGTTTCCTTAATCGAACCTCTCTCAGCTACATGGTTCCGATTTTTTAATCTAGATAAGTGATCAGCCACTTGATTTTCTGTTCCTTTTCTATCTCGAATCTCCAAGTCAAATTCTTGCAAGAGGATAACCCATCGAATCAACCTTGGCTTGGCGTCTCTCTTTTCAAAAAAATACTTTATAGCTAAGTGATCTGTGTAGACGATGACTTTGGTTCTCACTAGATAGCATCTGAACTTGTCAAACGCCCACACCACTACAAACAACTCTTTTTCAGTAACAGTGCAGTTCATCTGGGCTGGATTCAGAGTTTTGCTCGCGTAATAAATGGAGTGAAAATTTTTTTTCCCTTTTTTTCCCCAAAACAGCTCCGATTGCGATGTCACTCGCATCGCACATCAACTCAAATGTATGTGCCCAGTCCGGGGCAATGATAATTGGCATGGTCACTAATCTTTTCTGCAGCTCCTCAAATGCTTTTAGACAAGCGTTCTCAAATTGGAAGGGGATATCTTTCTCATGAAGCCTGCACAGAGGAGAAACAATTTTTGAAAATTTTTTAATGAAATGACGATAAAACCTGCATGGCCCAAGAAACTACGAATGCCCTTAATAGATGTTGGTGGGGCCAATTTTTTAATTGCCTCAACCTTTGCCTTGTCCACCTGCAGACCATTATGGACACCTCGTGCCCCAAGACTATACCTTCTCGTACAATGAAATGGCACTTCTCCCATTTTAGCACCAAGTTTGTTCTCTTTACACCTAGCAAGCACTTTATCAAGGTTCATTAAACAATTATCAAAAGAATACCCAAACATAGAAAAATCATCCATGAACACTTCTACAAATCTTTCAACCATGTCAGTAAAAATAGCCATCATAAACCTTTAAAAAGTCGCAGGTGCATTACAGAGACCAAATGGCATTCTATTTAACCCATACGTGCCATAACAACACGTAAATGTGGTCTACTCTTGGTCCTTTAGGGTGATAGCAATCTGATTATACCTCGAATAGCCATCTATGTAACAATAGTATTCCTTTCCAGCTAGTCTATCAAGCATTTGGTCAATAAATGGGAGGAGGAAGTGGTCCTTGCGGGTGGCATTGTTTAAGTTTCTATAATCTATGCAGATTTTCCACCCAGTAATAGTTCTTGTCGGAATCAATTCATTATTTTCATTAACCACTATAGTCATCCCCCCTTTATTAGGCACCCATTGGACGGGGCTTACCCATTTGCTATCAGAGATTGGAAATACAATACCTGCATCAAGACACGTAATCACTTTTTTTCTTACCACCTCTTTCATGATTGGATTTAGGCGGTGTTGGTGCTCTACACTTGGCTCGTGTCCTTCCTCCATGAGGATTTTATGTATGAAGAAGGGCAGACTAATGCCTCTAATATTAGACATCGTCCACCCAATTTCACGCTTGTGCCCACGCAACACTCTTAACAGCTTTTCTTCCTACAAATTATACAAGTCAGAGGAAACAATAACATGTAGAGTGTCAGAACCACCCAAATAAGCATATTGTAGGTGAGGGGCAAGGTTTCAAGTTCTAATTTTGGAGCCTCTTCAATCGACGGCTTTGGTGGAGGCCCACTTGGCCTATTTAGGGTCTCAAAAGGGTTAAATCCTGCATGTAGACATAGGATGCATCTAGTATATGCATCATCTCCTCAACCTCGTCATCAATCTCCAAGTTATCGAACAACATGAGTGCTTTCTCTAGTGAATCGTCTAGGTATACACTCGGGTCTATAAGTTGCTCGTCCACATCCACTACAGATATCATATATAGCTCCTCACAATGGCGAGGAAGTTAAATCGCCTTGTAGATATTGAAAAATGCTTCCTCGTTGTCCACCCTCATAATCATTTTTCCCTCTCTCACTTTAATAATTGCATCACATGTAGCGAAGAGAGGTCTTCCTAATATGATTGGAACTTATTCATCATCCTCATAACCTTAGATAATGAAGTCCACTGGGAAGATGAATTTCCAATTTGCAGCAACACATCTTTAAGCACTCCTTTAGGGTAAGCTATGGATCTATGAGCTAGTTGCAACATCATAGTGGTTGGTCTTGGAGCTCCCAGACCCAATTGCTTGAACAAGGACAAGGGCATCGGATTTATGCTCGCCCCCAAATCACAAAGAGCATGGCCCAGGTAAGATTTTGAGGTGAAGCTTGTTCTGGCCAATCCACACAGGGAAGGTGAAGCTGCCAGGGTCCTTAAGCTTTTGAGGAAGCTTGTTTTGGACCCTCGAAATACTCCGCTCAGTAAGTGCGACTATCTCGAATTTAGTCAATCTCTTTTTGTGAACCACTATATCTTTGATGTACTTAGCATATTTTGTAATTTCACGAAGTACAACCACCAAAGGAAGAGCGACTGCAGGACTAGTATTTTGATTTGACGCTAACGGCCCAACTTGTCTCTCAAGATTCCAAAAATCAGTCCTGAGTTGTTGATTGTCAAGAAAAAACTTCTTCAACAAGTCATTCGTACTCTCCTCTACTTGCTGAGGTAACTTCTGAGGTTGTCTGTAATTTCTTTGGGGCCTATATTGATTCTGAGTCACCTGATTTCCACCCCAGGAGAAGTTAGGATGATTCTTTCAATTTAGGTTGAAAGTGTTCTCATATTGTGCAACTTGATTTATCTGACCTCTGCTCTATTGCCCCATATAATATATGGATCCAGGATTCGTGGGACATATGTCACTACTTTGACCTTCACCACATAATTCGCAACAAGTAGACATCTGTTACATCTGTTGCGTTTGGTGCATTGTCATTCTATTCATCTGATTTGCTAATTTCGCTATATCTTATCTCATGGCTGAGAAACCATCAAGCTCAATTACACCGGCTGCCTTCTGTTTAAGTGCTCTTTGTGATTCCCCATCTCCTTGCCAATTATTATCATTAGCAGTGAACTTGTTTAGCAAGAATTGAATTTCACTATACGGCCTTGCCATTCAACTACCCCCACAAGCTAAGTCAAGATTCATTTTCCATGTCTCGTCCAACCCATCAACGAAAGTGTGACCCAACACCTCATCAGTCTAAAAGTGATGTGGACAGTCTCTGAGTAGCTTCCTTTCCAAGCTTCACGAAGAGTCTCGCCATCCCGTTGTTGGAACCCAAGAATCTAGCTCCTCAACCACTTTGTCTTCTTAGTGGGTAAAAACTTGATTATGAATTTTCTTGCTAGATCATCCCAAGTGTGGAATGAGTTTGCGGGCTCCTTTTGCAACCATTCTTTGGCTTCCCCTAGCAATGAAAAGGGGAACAATGTCAGCCTGACGTAGTCCTTGGAAACATTCGGATAATTGTAAGTATCTATAATTTCCAGGATGTTCTGAATGTGCCGCTGTGGGTTTTCATGAGATAGACCCACATAGTGCCCTGTGGATTGAATCAGATGTACCATGTACTATTTAAGTTCAAAGAGACTTGTGATATCAGGTTTCACAATTGCCTGAGTCATATTAGCAAGATTGGGCGTTGCGGCTTCTATCACCGGACGCTCTTCATTACCTGCCATCATTAGTGGTTGTGGTTGAATTATGATGTCCAACTCTCTCTCTATTCTAGTTCTAGCTTCAACTTCCCTCCTTACCCTGCGAAGTGCTCATTCTATTCCAGGACCACGAGTAAGGAGGTTCTATTTCAGGATCACGAGTAAGATAAGAGCATGCATTAACACAAATAAGACAAACTGAAAATTAAAACTTGAACAAATAACTAATAAAAGCTTAACTCAAACAAATAGCTAATTTTTAAGTCCCCGGCAACGGCACCAAAAACCTGTTACGACCGAACACACACGCAAGTATACGTGATCATCAAGCAATAAAGTTATGAGTAGAATATCGTTCCCATGGAGACTTATGATTAATTGTTGAATGATTCCAACTCCAACAACTTATCTATTCAAGAGATCTTTCTCAAAATGCATAGGTAATTAACTAACATACAAAGAAACTATCAAGTAGCTAAACAAACTAGAGATCAACTAAAATACGTAGGCAATTTCAGATAAAAATTAGTAGGAGAGGATATTCCAGGGTTATAGGCTAGCTAACAATCTTGTTGCGTTTTTGTCTTAAACGGACTAATTGATTTATCTAGTTTGTTGATTGACAGGGTTAATGTTACTAGTAAGAATTTGTCGAGTTCTTACTCGCCTATTCAAGCTAACTTACTACCTATATGTCTATGGAATCAAGACTAACAAGAACGCATTTACACTTCCTGTATTTCAACCAAGCAAGACAATTAGGTATATTTCTATCCTAATTGCGAATTTGTTTCTCGATGCCCGGGTTAAAAAACTTAGTCTATTTAATCCTATATGCAATCCAGAATTCGCACTTTTAAGTTCAACTCTAGATTTGTAGGTAGTTTTTTACTATTAGCTAAGCAGCAAAATAAGTAAGAACAGAATTAAATAAACAACCCAGTACAATAAAATCAAACTCGTCAATTTAAACTTCAAACATCAACATTCATGTATCACCCATGAATATTGACGTTTGAAGCTATGAATGTTGACATTTGAAGTTTAAATTGACGAATTTGATACAATGGAATTCTAGTATTCATAGCTTTTATGAATACTAGAAGAAGAATGGAAGAATTGATGAATTCCGTGCTCCTGAGTGTTTCGTACTTTGTTCCTCTCTCAAAGTAGCATCCCCCTTGCCAAAAACGTTTTAGGTTTGCTTTTGTACGAGTTGGGGGCGTCTTGGGGTCGAAATAACTGAGTCACGGGCGAACTAGGACTAATTCACGTCACTAGCGCCCAAGGTAGCATGGGGCGCTGGCCTTCTGGGATTTTCTCTTTTTTGCACCACACGTAGCGCCTAATGCTGCTTGTGGCACTACACTGTGGCCTTTTACCTTTTGTTTCCTCTTTTTGCTTCAATTCGCGCACCTTCGTCCCAAATTGCCTCCGGATGATTCCTACACATAGAAATACCACAAATTAGCACAAATCATTACGTTAACACATCCGAAATCTATGAGACATGAGTACAATGAGAGGCAATATACATACTTTAAGCCAAATATCACTAACCCCCTCTTTTTAATTTCAAAAATTAGTTATGTAGTTATGTGTTTGTGATGTTACCTGTTAATCACCTTGTATTCATGATAATATGTGGCTCGTTAATATGTGTTTCTCCTCATGCTATTCTATTTCTTTTAATATTAGTAATATCACCTGATAGTTGTATTGTCTTTGTGTTGTTATTCAATCTGTGATGGTTATTGAACTTTACCTCTCATGACTTAGCTAGTTAAGATGTTTCTGCACTGTTTTTATTCTTTATGTATAAATCCTTTTAAGCCTTCATGATTAGCTAAATTAAACCTTGTGTTGATGATATTATGTTTGACCTATCCCTCTTAGTTAAATAAAAGCCATATGTACACTACCATGTTAGCTAAGTCATTTGGATCATGTTCTTGAGTTTCCCCTGATGTCCTGCCAAGATTTCATGCCTTCAACAATATGCTTCCTTGACCTTTATGCCTATGAAATGGTTCCTCATCGTTTCATCCCAATAAATAATTCTCTTCACTACTCATGTTCTCACGTACGATCTGTCTGATGACTTTGGTTGACAATCTTGTTATGATACCATATTGTTCTATATGTTTAAAGATGGAGTGGTTCATGTGTATCCATCATAGTAGTCTGAAGTAAAGGGAATCATGTGGTAAACTTGTTAGCATGACTATATCTAAACCTGCCTACTTACTGTGTTCGCCGCACGTAATAAGTGTCATTATTTGTTATCTCATGACTGTTTTGAGCTCCATGATAGTAGTAGCTATGTGTCACCTATATTACTGTATTGATTGAATGACACCTATTTTTTCTGCTGATCCAATAAGGTTCCTAAACCTTTACTTGCCCTTAGTTGAGAAAATTTCATGTTTAAATCACTATGTCAACTTACCTATAGTCCCATGTTAATTTAAAAGGGTCTTACCAATAGTTATGCTTATCCCATTATGCTAATCTATTTGTCCAAGTGAGAAGCCTTAGATAACAGCTATGTTTGGCCTCATGCTGATTCTGTTTAACTGAAAGAGAATTGTCTATCATTATTGACTAATGTAGATGTGAATACATGACAGACCTTGACCTAGGGTACCACAGTAATCCTACATGTTTAGATAACAGCTATTTTTGGCCTCATGCTCATCTGAAGTGATGTTTTGCATTCATCTACATGTTGCTTTGGTTATTTGTGTGGAAAAGGTTTCCCGGATTGTCTCATGATCATGTGATGTCTAAGACACTGTTTGGAAAGACTTCTCTTGTCAATTTGAATACTACTTACCTTGGTAACTTAGTAGCTTGACTGAATGTTTGCTTTTTTGGTATAACCTGCTTGTAAACTCGCTTACATGTCTAAGTAAACTTGTTTTGACCTGCTTGCCCTGCTTTGGATCAACTGAAGATGAACATTTTTCTTTTTATCTCATGCTTGTTTCACATCACTATTTATGGAAGAACTTAATCATGAATCTGATTGTTGTTTGGATCTAGTAACCTGATAGATCACTTATTATCACAACTAGATACCATGTCCACTAGGTCTAAACAAAGACTAAAACTAACTTTCCTACTTATGTTGATGTCTCTGTTGATCTGGTTGATTGATACACTCTTTAGGAAGTCTGAATGAACTCATTAGCCTAAGTGTTTAATGATGTAAGATCCTAGTTGTGTGCATATCATTCAAGATGTTTTGAGGATTGTTGAAATGCATGTTGACCCGTTCTAAGTAATACGAACCTATTTAAAAGATCCTGAAGTGTTGAAACTTTAGTGGAACAAGTGCATATGCTCATCTTTGTCAATCATGAATGCTTTGGATTACTTCATAAGGCATCCTTGAACTTATCTATTGATAGCATGTCATCAACTTTCATTGATTGTGATTTTTGTTTGACTGTGTTATATTACTGATCCTCACAAGTGTTATGTACATGGTGTAAAACATAGAATCAACACTAAGGCCCTTTGTTCCCATCAGAATTTCAATGATCCATCTATTGTGATATGTTCTTATATGTTGTGTTCTATCAAGAGTACTTAGAGGCCAATATTGTGTTCAGACCTTATGTTGCTTATAGATTGGTATTCTAATGATGCATGCAAGGATAAATACGATCGTTTGATTTCATATTGGTGTTTCTTTGTGGATGAACCTTCTGTATTTGTTCTTTGATGATTTGTGTTGTTTCAGTTGTTAACCTTTATTTGTGTCTAAACATTTGAGGGAGAGTAAGAATCGATGATATACACTCATTTTTATTTACTTATTATGATTTTATCTTATTTCACCCTAAGATATACACTAATTTTCCTCTTTCCTTTTGTATGCTTGTTCTATTGGGCTTACTGAGTTCATTTAGAACTCTGGCCCAATTTCCAAAATTGGGCTGCTTTCCTTGCTTGTTAGAGTCTGCCGCTACTATGGTCGATCTGGGCCTGGTTTCTTGCCAGCCCAATCTCAAGAGTCCAGCTTTCCTTCCTCTCAATTTTTTTTTTTTTACGATAGCTATTAGTATTTGATGTTTTATGTATATATCTTTGAAACTAACCTTATTATTGGATGTTCATTGGGTATTCCTATTGTTTAGGAAAATTATGCAAATCAAGACTTGTAAGTAAAATATTAGATTAGATTACTAAGCTCAACCGCTTATGTTATTTTAGCGTTTCAAGCATTAACATTTGAGACTAACAATTTAATAAACAAGTAGTTTTTATTTTTATTTACTACTAATGAATTTCAATGATTTCAAGCTTTTGGCATATTCGAAAAAATGAAAAAAAAATCCTTCTTGGGAAATTTTCAAACGGATAACGAGGAATACAAAAACTGCTTCAAAAAATAAAGTAATAAGATACAGCTGGGCTTACAAGAAACAACAAAAGAGTTTGAAAACACAAGGCATTTCAGTAAAGCAATTTTCATAAAGCAAACAAGATATATCAGTTTTCAACCAAAAGCATATTATGGAAGTAGTCTCTCATTTTACAAGTTATAAAGACCACAAATGGATATCACCCTTCTAAAAGGAAATACACTAACTTTTTCTCAACAATGGATTTTCAAACTAGACTTGAAACATTTTCATAAAGTCCCACCTAGTTGTGATGGCACATAAGCCAAACTCGCTAGGTAATCCAACTAACAATATTGTCATCCATCTAATAATCATTAATAATTAGAGAAGTAAAGTGCGAAAATTAATACAACTATTCCCCCAAGAACTAGTGGTACAAGTCATGAGCAACAAAGATTTGAATTACAAGGTCGGCGAGAAGAAATACATTATTTGTTCGAAATTTATATAAATAGAAATACAAGTCTATAATACTTGCACTAGATGATAGTAGATGGATGGAATACTGATGCCTTCAATACTTATCCTCGAACTCCGCAATAGCTTAGCTCCAAATATCTGCACGAAAGGTGCAAAAGTGTAGTATGAGGACAACCTATCACTGAGATCCGATGCGAGCAATCATTCGAAGGAGCGGAGCATAGAGCCTTTACTTTATGTAAAGCGCACTCACTCTAACGGTGTACCTTTTGCATGATGGGTCAGCGAGGGAATAGGAACAGCGGCTTAGGCCATTAGGTGTAGGTGTTTTTCAAAGGTGTGATCTTCTAGTTCTTCCTATTTGACCCGAAACCGATCGATAGCCATGAGCAAGTTGAAGAGAGCTCTAACAGGCCTTGAGGACCGAACCCACATATATGGCAAAATACGGGGATGACTTGTGGCTAGGGGTGAAGGGCCAACAAATATCAGATATAGCTAGTTTCCGCGAAATCTATTTTAGTAGAGCGTATGATGTCGATGGCCCGAGGTAAAGCACTCAATGGGCTAGGGTGGCCTCATTTCGCCTTACCAACCCCAAGAAAACTCTAAATATAGACCTAGATCATTTATACAGACAGTCTTTTTGGGTTCTAAGATCCAAAGTCGAGAGGAAAATAGCCCAGATCATATGTTAAGGTCACAAAGTAATCACATAGTGGAAAAAGAATATGTACTCATTAAGTATCTTGATTCACCTTAGTGAAGTAGTGGCGAGATTTTTAAGTCAATATAAACTCGCTAATATAACATGTCGGTTAATAAACAATAGAAATAATAAGAGAAATAACAAGATAGATGACAAGAATAAATACGAGAAACTGTAAAATGATTAACTACAAAAAATAAGGATCATGTTTCTCAAATATCACAACCAAAAATTTCTTAACAACTCAAACCAAGAGGATGAAACGATATCCACGAAAACAGCATAATCAAAAGCACAAATTCGCATAATAAGAGAAATGTGTACAAGATATCAAATCAATGGGCGTTGGAAGAGTTGACCATGATTTGAATTTTAAGTAAATGACCTCAGAATTGGGATTTGATGGTCTTAATAGGTTTGTATGGTGATTTTAAAATTGGGCTTATTTTCGGATTTGGATTTGGATGTTCCTAGGAAATTTTGGCTCTATTTGTCAAAAGTTGGCAATTAGAAGAATTGGAGAGTTCACAGGAATGAGCGGAAGTTGACTTTGGTATTATCGGACTCTTGTAGTTGTTTTGAGATCTTGGATAGGTTCATTTATTTTATTAGGACTTGTGTGCATAGTTTGGTCGTGGTCCAGAGTGTCTTCAGACGCGTTCGGCGTTATTCGAATGTTTGAAAGTTAAGGGATGGATTGGACCTTTGATTCTTGGTGTTTCCATAAATTTTTTATGTTTGGAGCATTGGAATAAGTTTGGATAAGATATTTGGACTTGTTGGTATGAATGGACAGAGTCCCCTGGGACTCTGGTGTGATTTGGGGTTGGTTTTAGATGATTTTGGCAGAGTTTGGAGTAGCTGATGTGCTAGAGTGTTGCAGTCTATCGCTATTGCGGAGAAGGATGTTGGCAGGCGAGATTGTTATTCACCGCTTTCGCAATGAGGCTTTCGCGTTCGCGTAGTGGCTTGGTTAGTGCTTCACACTCGTGTTGATGTTGCCACATTTGCATAGAGGAAGAGGCAAGCCAGAGATTGTTCTTCGCATTTGTTGAGCTGGAGATCGTATTCGCATTCTAGAGTTTGGAGCTGAGGGACATGTGCTTCGCGTTCGCGGGGTTATGTCCGCATTCGCGATGTTGTGGGAGCAATAGAACTTTGCGATCACATGTGTTGTTCTGCAATCGCATAAGAGGTTTTGGGTAGGCGTAGTGTTGTGCTTCGCGAACGCGAGTCTTGGGCCGTGTTCGTGAAGAGTAGTTCCGCACAGACTTATAAGTTGTGTATTTTTGGATTTTGACTCATTCGCTCATATTTTAATCCTACACTTGGAGAAGGGTGATATATCTTGGAGAGTTTCACACAAGACTACGGAGAAAATGGTTTATACTCATTTATGGTATTAGTTCAAGAATCTACATGAATTATTAGCACCTAAAACATGAAATTTTGGGATGAAATTGGGTTTTTTCCTACACTTTAAGAGAGTGTATTTTGGAAATTTGAGTACCGATTTAGACTCGGTTTTGGAATCTAATCATATATATGAAATTGGTACATTATGGGTCTTCGAGATTTGGTATTGGTTTTGAATTTCAGGCATGGGGGCTTGGGTTAAACTTTTTTGGCTCTTTGGGAATTCTTCAAAGATTGATGATTTATTGATCGGGATTGATTCCTATGGCATCGACTGACTTCCTGGGATGATTACTTGGTTAGATTCGAGCTGGTTTGAGGTGATTTATCAAGGAAAAGCGATTTTGGTGCCATTGACTAGCGCGGATGAAGTAAGTGTCTTGCCTAGCTTTGGTTGAGGGATGTTTTCCTAATAATTTATATTGTTTGCTACATGTGGGGCTGATGTATATATGCAGTGATGAGTGCGTATGCATGTGCCATGGGTATTCATGCTCGGGGTAGATTCTAGACTACTTTAAGGCATGTTTAGTTGTGTGTTCTACTTGTTCAATGTTTTACTCAATTGATTGACTACGTGAGCACAATAAATCATGCTAGAGTTAATGTTGAGGATAATGGTACATTACTTTGAGCATGATGAACTATTCGTGAGATCATTATTATTCTTGCTTTGGACGTCACACGAGTATTATGAACAAACACCCGTACCTGTTGTTCTTGTGTTATGCCTAAAATTTATGTATGACCACTTGAGTTCCTTACCCATGTTAAAGACTATGATATGGCTTTTGATACTTATTTGTGCATGATGATTATTTGGATGACGTATTACATGTTGGGTTAGCATTCATACATATATATAGGCATACATCCTACCTAAGATCACCCCTCTATATGCATTACATATGCCTATCTCTTATTCATATGCATATGTTCCTGCATATCGTTCTCGGATGCAGAATTGAGGTTACGACACGAGGCTTCCGTCATGAGGATATTGTGATATTGTTATTGATTTGGCACGAGGTCTTTGCCGTGCAGTGACTGTGATATGATAATCTTTTGGCACGAGGCTTTACCGTACGGTTAGGGTGATATTGCAATTAATGTAGCATGAGGTTTCTGTCATGCAGTGCACGAGGCTTTGGCTGTGCTGTGTGTGGATATAGATCCATCCCTCTATGGTCGCCCTCTTTAATTTCTCTCTTGATAGCATACACGCGGTTTGTATATATTGAGCGGATTGATTTGAAAATGGCACGAGATCTTTGTCGTGCAGTTATGATAATATTGTTACTGTTATGGCATGAGTTTTATACTATGCATCGTGTGGATTTGGATCCATTCCCCCAGAGTCAAACCGAAGGGTGTCTAGTTGATTGTGATGTGTGATCCTATGTACATGAGATATTAAGCATAAATGTGGAAGCTTTCCCATTCAAGTTATCTTTTGTGCGCGTTCATGCTTTTTTACATCCTTTATCCATGCATACGATCTACATATGCTAGTTGGTGCATTTTACATATGTATGAGACTTATTAACGAGTTGTTGGACACGTGGAGAGCGTCAGATCGATGTTGAAAGAGAGTCATCGTCATACATTGATATGTTGGACTCATGTAAAGGTTTCATAAACATGGTACTTAGATATGAATATGGAAGTGAATTATTCTTTTGTATAGACACTCTACATTCATGTATGAGTATTTGAGCACACACTATCTGGTGCATGTCTCTTTGACGTGCGGAGTTGGTGCAAGTAGTATTTTCTTTATCTGTTTAATTGGAAAAGCTTATTTAATAACTTTACCCAAGTTGCGCCCCTATCATTGGGTGTGTCATTACAGTTATAGACTAAGATGTGGTCGTGGGTCAGCTGTGGCTAGAAAAAGAATGACATCAAGGTTAAATTGGGCAAGGAACCACATAATTAATAATGTACTACGCCTAATTGATGTGTCAAGATGATAGGGCGACTCATATTTGTTACTATATAGGTATTGCGTGAATGGGAATATTCACTCGGTTGTCTGAGGTTGTCACATTCTTGGAGGGGGCTTGATGTTTTTTTTTTTAGCTCAATATGGGAATTTTATTAATAGAAGCATAATACAAAAGTGGAGGGGGACATGAACCTTACCTCCAATAGAAGAGTAAATGTACACTTAGTCATCCTAAAGTGATAACTAAATATACCTAGAATGTGGTAAGGTGTTAGACCTATAGTGATGTGGCGATTGTCTACTTTGAATAGTAGACATTCGCATGTACAAAAACAGAGTGAGATTGTTCTAGGTCATCTATAAAAAAAAGTACATGTGTTCCTGCTTCTATTGTGTGATTTGGGGACGTGCTCCCTTGTATGTACATCCGGTATCCAAAGGTGATTTCTAGAATTATCAGAAGAATACCAAATGAGTGCGAACTATCTTCAATTTTGCTTTGACTTTTTAAAGAAAAGCCAAGTTGAATATGGCTGTTTGTTTTGAAGTGATTGTTGTTGTTGGTTGTGTGCTGGGATTGCTGCAGTAGACTCATGTCTTCTCTTGTTTCTGTCTGATGATGATCTATTGTTGCTTCCTTGTCTTGTAATGTCTGCTGGTTTAGAGTACTACTACTGTGAAGCTGAGTACAATCAAGTTTCTAGTGCTGCAAAATGGTTGGAAGTGTCCATGATGATTACTGAGGTTGCAAGAGATTGAGCACCCAAGGTGCTAATACCACACCTTGCAACTGCAGCAATAATCTGAACCAATTTAAGCTGCCTACAGAATGATGGAGGGTGTTGCTTTCATTAGTGAAAATGAGGTTTGTGTTACTACTGTTTTGGTTTTTTGTTTGATTCTGATGAAATGCAGGGAGTTGTTTTTGTTGATTGTCTGATAGGTGTGTTTCTAAATTATGTGGTTGCTGCAAACTTGGTGGTTGCCATTCATGTTGCTATGTCTGCTAGATTGACTGTTGATTGAGTTCCAGTGATTGGTGGTGGCGGGGGATGTCCATCTTGCTGTCTCTCTGGGCTTGATGTTTGTGAGGTCGTTATTGATGGGTTTATCAAGTATGCGTTCCTTATATCAGGATTATTTGCCGATGCTTCAAAGAGTTGGCATGGATCTAATAGTGTTTAATTTTATTACTTCAGAATGTGATACTCGGTATATGTTGCATCTTTGGACAGTGTTTCAGTGAGAGTTGAGTACGCAAGTTGAACTGAAATGACTTCTTCGCTCTCAAACTAACGGCCAATCCGGGCGAATGATTCATATCAAGATGTGCTATCTAACGATATGTCAATGTTTCACTAGTTAAAGAATTTTAGTTTGACATTGGATCCTGTCGGGGAATTAGAGTGTTTTTACATCAGTTTTGGTATGGCCGTGCGGAAATAGAGAGATGAAAAAGAATCAAGTTTTAAATTCATTAGAGTTCTCTTCGGACCCAATGTTTTGATTTGAGATATTGTCGCAGGCGAGATGGGGGTAATCAGGCCTTGGGTTATTTCAGTATTATTCCTTATTATTGGGACCATTATATGGGTTTGGGTGAATTCACAATGTCCTGGGGGAAGTCAGCAGTGTCTTCAAAAAGGGAATCAGTAGTTTATGAAAGGAGTTGGGTTAGTGTGATATTTTCTTGAACTGGGATTATTAAGGAACGATTCAATCTATTGATATCGTTATACGTTGCCGACTCACGGTGAGCTGGAAGTTTGGGTATTGAAGCTTTGTGGGTTGGTTGCTCGTAAAGGTTCAATTTTGGTTGATTTGAACTTAAGGAAATAATCTTTGTAAAGCTTGAGTTGGTCTTTACTATGACTTCAGCATTGGCATTATTCACAGATACAAATAGTGTGTTGCATATTGGTGATTTGTCTCATAGGTGGAGTCATGTGGTATGCTTCCTAGGTTATGAGATGCTTTTGGAAGGTACGATCTTGCATGGAAAATTATTAGGTTGATGATGGAGTTTTTATACTTAAGGGTCGGTGCTATTATTTGATACGATACGACCTGGAGGATCAAGATGGAGTTATGAAGGTTGTAGTTTATCTTCAAGAACAAGGTTTTTGAGTTAAGTGCTAGCGTGGGTGGTTTGAGTTGCTTAATGGTGTAGTAATACTATCTTGTATCACCCGGTACGGGTGTATTTCATAGAAGACGCATTGTGGATGAGAACTACAGATAATTTAACTAGGTGCTGCAGAGATGGTGTAATTTTCAACTAGCCAGATCAAGATTTTTATTGCTTGGCATGAAAAGGTGGATGGAAATGTTTTAGATGTGATGATTGTGTGTATGGGAACGCAAGTCTTTTCAAATATCCCTAAGATGGTTTTTAGGACTTGTTATAGTCATTACGATTTCTTGGTTATGTTATTTGCTTTGACTAATGCTCCAACCTCATTCTATGATTTGACAAACTCCCTTATTTGGACTCTTTTGTTCTTGTGTTCATTGATGACATCTTGGTTTATTCTCGTAGTATGGAGAGGCATGAGCAACACTTGAGGATTGTGCTTTAGAACTTGGAGGGAAGCAACATTATGCTAAATGTGAGTTTTGGTTAGATTTAGTTGCATTCTCGGGGTAAATGGTGTCTAGTGATAGTATTAAGGTTGATCCCAAGAAGATTGAGGCGAATCAAAACTGTCTAGACCTACTACAACTATTGAGATCAGGGATTTCTTGGGTTTTGGCAGCCTATTATCGCCGTTTTGTAGAGGGGTTTTCATTCATTGCAGCTCCATTGACTAAGTTCACTCAGAAAGGTGTTCCTTTTGTCAGATAAATATGAATACAGCTATCAAAAGCTCAAGGTTACTTTCACTACATCTCATGTGTTAGTGTTTCCCACAGGTTCAAGGCCATACATGGTGTATTATGATACTTCACACGTTGGTATTAGTGCGGTGTTGATACAGGATGGCACGATGATTGATATGCGTCATGACAATTAAAGCCTCAAGAGATGAATTATCCTGTTTATGTTTTGGATTGGAGGCGATTGTCCATGCACTTGAGATTTGGAGGCATTGCTTGTCTGGTGTGTTATGTGAGGTTATATTGATATCATTGCAGTCTTTAGCACTTGTTCAAGCAAAAGGTTTGATTTTGAGGCAGCATAGAGGACTTGAGTTGCTTAAGAATTATGGCATCTTGTCCAAAGCGAGCGGTCATGTAAACCCTTTGTCTATTCAGCTCTTTCCTTTAATAAGAACAATCTAAATGTGACACTTTGACAATGAAATACCAGGAATTTATTATACTAGAGTCTCCCGGGATGTTAAGCCAATGATCAACTTTCCCTGCCCATTCTAATGGGCCATTCTATTCCTTCAAGTGCCACAACTCTAGATGTGATTATTCTTTCGACACCTTTCCCTGGAAACAGGGGAAAATGGCTTATTCCGCATCAACCAAAGCCCACTTATTCCGACTAAGTGATCCATTGGTGAAAAGAGGTCCTTCCTCCTTCTTGCTTGATAGTCGTTAATTAAGTTCATAATAAAAAAATAAAAAAAGTAGTGAGGCGTCGGTACGGAGTTACGAATTACATTCTTCAAACTCGCATTCTTGTATCATCCTGGTAAGGAAAATATGGTAGCAGACTCCTTGAGTAGAAAGGCGGAGAGTATGGATAGTAAGGGTATTTGGTATGAATGTCTTTAAAAGGTTAGTGTTTGATGGTATATGTGGTCCACAATATTTGTGATAGATAGATTATGCTCAAGATTAGTGGGTGGTATCTCTCAGGGGTAATGAAATGAGAAGTGTGGTTCAGGAATATGGGGCGATACTTCATTGTGTTCGAAATGGTAAACATGTTTAGTGAGGCTTCAGGATTTAAGGGATTTGAATATATAATATTGTGGAGTTCCACGAGCTTTTGTTGAATCATGTGTGACTTGTGTAGATAACGTATCAGGAAGGGAAGTCTATCAAGGTGGTTTCTTGTTAATTCGGTTGATAATGGGTTGTGATTATATCTGTGATTGAGATTAATGATTGAGAAATTGCTGAAAGATTTTTGACTGGAAAATAAGGGTAGCTTTTTCAGAGCTATGGAATGCTTATTATCTATTTAGGGAAGAAATTGTTGTTAGTTCGTATGGTTACTAATAGTCTGCCAGATTGTGTATTCTATGCTAGGTCAGATATGCTTATATAGTGCAAGGTATCATTCAGATTTATCATTTTCCTTCTTATCAGTCATCATGGTATTTCTGTTCAGCGGGTTTAACAAGAGTGGAAGTCTACAATATATTTGTGGCTGTTGTGCAAGGTCGCTTTTGGATGAAAATACTTTCAAATAGCTCAGATTAAGCAATGATTGCTATCAGATAAGAGAAATCCTTGATTTACTGCTACAGATATTGATTATGATTTTCTAGAGGTTTCTTATATCATTAAATGTGCTGTGGAGATTTGAAAGAAGGATCTATTTGAATTATGCTATTTATTTCACTACCGGGTTTCGTATGATATGTTATTGCGGTAAGAGGATATTTCTATATATATGAGATATGTAGATATGTAACATGTGGTTATGACCGGGTAGTTCATGTGTGCTATGATACGGGTTCTTCGGATGGTAATGATGAAAATATGCAAGAATCGGATTTTTTAAGAAGTTCCAAGTGTTAAAGATAAGTTTAGAAGCTTGTAAGCTAGAGTTGATGAAGAAATCCTCAATAGAGTTATGTTAACGGCATCATTTGTGTAAAGCTAGCATGAGATCACCGTTGAGTTTCTATTGATAAGTTCTCACAGTTGTTCGACAATTTTTGAATAGTTGTTGGAATATTCGAGGACAAAGATATGCTTAAGTGAGAGAGAATGTAACGACCCAATCGGTCGTTTTGAGTTCTAGCACTTCATCTTCCTAATTGAGACTTCCCTAGGTGCATTTGGTGCTTTAGGACTTTTGTGCATGATCAGAATGGATTTCATGAGGTTTGGAAGTGATTTGGAACACTTGTTCCTATTTGGAAGATATAAGTTGCTAGAGTTAACCAAGATTTGACTTTTGGATAAACGAACTCGAAATCGCGGTTTGATAATTTCCTTAGGTTCACATAGGTTCATATGGTCATTTTGGGCATATCTGTATGTTCGTATTGGATTTTGGAGGTTCCTTACAAGAATTCGATAACATTTGTTGAAAGCCTATAATTTAAAGAATTTAAGAGTTCATAAGTTGGACCAAGAGTTGACTTTGATGTTATTGAACTCTGATTGGTATTCCGAGACTTTGACTGAGTCCATGTAGTTTAAATGAATTTGTGTGCAAAGTTTGGTCGCAATCAGAAGTGTCTAAGTATGATTCGGGCGTTGTAACAACCCCACCGGTCGTTTTTAGTCTTTCCATCCCATTCAGTGGCTTAAGGTCTCGAGCAACTTTGTATTATGTATCATGACTTACATGTATGCCCGTGGTTCGTTTTTGGATGATTCGGGTTTGATTTGGAAGAAGGATTCTTGTTTTAGAAGCTTAAGTGGCAAGAGTTTATCGGAGTTTGACTTTTGTGTAGAGGACTTCGAAATGGTGTTTTGATGATTCCAATAGCTTTGTATGATGATTTTGGACTTAGGCGTACGTCCGTATTTGGATTTGGAGGTCCGTAGTTGATTTGATACTTTTTGGCAAAAGTTGGAAACTTGAAGGTTTAGAAGGTTGAGAGGTTTGACGGGGAGTTGACTTTATTGATGTCGGGTTCGGATTGCGATTCCGTAATTTGGAATAGCTCCGTTGTGTCATTTAGGACTTGTTGATATGATTCGGCATGAGTTGTAGAAGTTGAAATTTCATAAGTTCATTAATGTCACGCTCCAAACTTGGGGAGGCGTGGCTGGCACACGGTGCCATACTCGGCTCGAGCCTACTACTTCGTAATTGTGAACTCTGGAGGGGTAACCCTAAACTTAGGCCGATGAGGCCATATTCTGAATCATCTGAAACTAAAATCTCTCTCATCTGAGGGGTAAACATACCCAAAAGCTCATATGCGTAATTGTGCAGGCCGACTAGGCCACCATGAACGTCTACAACCAGCAAGACAAAACTAAACATACACATAGAGATAGCAAGGCCATAGTACTAACATACAAAATATACAGGACTCATCTACAACCCTCTAGAGATAACAAAATCGTATCATGGTCGGGACAGGGCCTCGGCCTACCCATCAAACCTGTATATATAAGATGGAATCCAAGGTCTAGACCTGGTAACTCAGAGGAAGTGAAGCTTACCAACCGAGCTGATGTTTAACTGTCTACTGGGAGATCTATCCAGCTGTCTATCAGGACCTACATCCATGAAATGCAACATCCCCTGCAAAAGGGAAGTCAATAAAAATAATTTACCGAGTATGTAAGAAAACAGAATAACTGAAAGCTGAAACTCAACTGATAATATAATAGCTGAAAGTAACTAGGAGTCAACTATCGCACAACGACCGATAAGCTTATTTCATATTAAAACGGGCAGCATCTCCCTTTACTTCCTCCCAATTCGAGACAACACCAACAACATAAGAACAAAACAATAACAACATATATACATCATTCTCCAACCATATGTCCATCAGAAAATACCACAAAACTGCCCAACATACCCCTATCACTTCATACACAAAACGACAACCATAGTAGTGTCAAACAATCCGAAAATGTTATGACGAATGAGAAGCCCACCATCCTGCATTTATGTGGTGTTTCCCCACACCCTTCCAACAGCAATACGAAACAACTCACGAAACAGTCCACTACAAGTTACATAACTCGAATTCACGGCTTCCGATCACCGTCCCGTGAGTTCTTATAATTATAGAATGACTTTCCATACATTTGCAGCAAATAAAATGGATGAAAGAGAGTAGTATAATTACCTTTTATCTCAGCTCCTATCTTGGTTCTTCAAACCCTAGGTTTTTCTCCATTTAGAACTTGAAAAGAAGAGAAAATCACATAGGGGTTTGTGTGCAATTTTTTGGAGAATTTTTGCAGGAGGCTTATGTCTAGTTTTTATGCGCTGTTATCACTGTGATAGATGAAGGAAATAGGCACTTAAAATCTCTTTGGACGACCCGAACTGGCTCCTTTTTGGACATATGTAGTCCTCTCATTTAAGCAAGTAGGTAACACACCTACTTGTCACCTAGCAGTCTGCGCAGTCTCGCACAAACACATATATCTTTGTACTCTGATGTCTTATTGACAAAAGGCTTAATGCGTTAGAAAATAGACTCATAGATCTTCAATTTGATGGATGGATCACCCTATAACTCTAAGTATATTGGGAGAAAATTGCAGTGACATTTGACCTAATTTTCAGCACATTTATGAATGTAACTTGTGATGACCTTTGCAAACTTTTGTTCCACAACTCGCCTGACTTTAAAACATAACACACAACTTGTCGACTTTTGACAAAAATTATTTTATTCAACTCATTTATCTTCTAAGCCTTCAAACCCTCTTGGTACATGGTATTCTTGATCTTAAGTATTTATGACCTCCAAGTTAACATTATTAACTTACTTTATGTACTTTCAAAGATGATCTCATTTCTTAGCTTACATCAATCAACTTGCAACGTACTTTTACATACGAAAACTTGGGGTGTAACAATTCAGTTAGATTTGAGGTATGATTCCTAGTTTTGATATTGTTTGATGTGATTTTAGGCCTTGAGCAGGTCCACATTATGTTATGGAACTTATTGCTATGTTTGGACGGGCCCAGGGGCCTCGGGTGTGTTCCGGATGGGTCACGAGCCATTTTTTCATATTTTAGAGTTGCTGGTTTACTGGTGTGTCTGTTGTTCTCCACAATCGCAAAGATGAAGTCGCGATCGCAAAGTGATTCTGGGAGCTCAGTGTTTTTGCTCATCGCGAACGCGACCGTTTGTCCGCAATCGCGAAGGTCTAGTTGGCTGTGGTCTACGTTCATGGTATGTCTTCTACATTCGTGTAAAGGAAAAGCTGGAAGGGGCATCAGATGTTTGTTATCCGCGATCGCGTGGTTGTCGACGCAATCGTATAGTTGCTGCAGGTCGTGTGTTGTGTTTGCGACTTGTTTTGCGCATTGCCAAAGAACGTTTGGTCAACTATTATTTTTGTCTCCACAATCGTGAAGATAATTCTGCGATTTTGATGAGTAAATCACTATGTAGAATATAGAAGTACTCTATTTCGAGGGTTATGATATTTTTATAACTTTTTGAGTTAGAGAGCTCGGATTTGGCGATTTTGGAGGGGATTTTCACACTTTGGAGTGGGGTAAATATTCTTTATCCAGATTTGATTATATTTCATGATTCCATCTTTGCTTTTATCATTAAATTAGTGATTTGAATTGGAGAAATTGGGTGGTTTTGTAAAAACTTTCTAAAATGTAGAATGAGGATTTGAAGGCCAATTTGGTGGCAGAATTAAATAATTTTGGTATAGTTAGAGTCGTATGAGAATGGGTGTTCGGATTTTGTGAATGTTTTCGGGTTCCGAGGTGCGGGTCCAGGATTGACTTTTTGGGTTGACTTTGTAGTTTTCATTAAAGATTGAAACTTTATTATCCGAAATTATTTTCTATGGGTTTTATTGATGATATTGAGTTATGTTGGCTAGATTTGAGCCGTCCGGAGGTTTGTTTGACATGTGAAGGTCATTTTAAAGTATTGATTTGGCTTCTTTGAGGTAAGTATCTTGACTAACTTTGTGTAGGGGAACTACCCCTTAGGATTTGAGTCGTTTGTGCTATTTGTGTTATGTGAAAGTCGTGTACGCAAAGTGATGAGTGCGTACTCGGGAATATATGTGGAAATTGACTGGTTTAGATGTTTACCCTAAAATGCGGGTAACAATTGAATTTATACGTGGTATTAAGGATACGTGAAATGATTCGATACAATGAAAAATGTAATAATGAATAAGGATTGACTTAAGTAGATAAAAGGATAACCAAACCGTTGAGATTGAATGTATTCTCTGTGATGGAACAATTTTGCAGTAAAAAATAAATGATTTAGGCCAGAGATAGACATAAATTTAAGAGTTAATATTGCTGGTAACGTATATCCCTTTTACATTGAAACCAGGTATCCCTTTATAGGGAAAAAAGGAATTCTACATATGGTAAAAAACTTAATTACAGGGTGGTTTATCCCTAAAAATACTGGCCTAACGTCTTTGAGGATTGAGGTCGTGATTCTCGCCGAGATATCTGTGTACCACGAGATTCCCGACCTTTCCGTTACACGAAACTGATATTTTACCATAAAATGCCTTTACCCAGACCGGTTTCGACCGCCTAGTTCCGACCGCTCTGGCTCCGATTTAATGACGCCCGACCTCAAGCTTTCCTTTCCGAAATGCTGGTTCCGATTCAAAGCAGTCCGACCCCGGACTGCACTCAAGACCGATCTTTCTTGTATGCTCGATTATATCCGACCCGATACAGATAGTCTCCTCGTTTATTGGAGAGTAATGACAAAAAATGATATGAAACGCTGCCTCTCGAGATTAAGTCAAACATCAACGCATTCATTGAACATGGCACGAAGTCCGAAGTGTCAAATCACTAGACTTAGAAAATGTTTCATCAGTGGGTGACGGCAGCGCAGTGACGCACGTGACTGCTGTCAAAGAAAATCACCGCATGCCCTATCTGGCGGTAAACCCTGCCATTCCTACCAACATCATTTAATGCTCCCCTTCCACGTGCTCTGAACCGCCGTTTTTGGGAAGGTATAAATACCTCCTTCATTCTTCAATTCCCAAACTTTACGTTGCTCAACAATCCACCTCTTTGGCTTCTCTGCATTCTTATATTACAAAACTTCTCTTGCACATCATATTCTTTTGCTTTTGCTATTATTACTTCAATTGGAATGGCTAAAACATCTAAGTCCGTTCCACAAAAACAACAGCCTTCATCTTCTCTGCCCGCTGAAGAGGTTGAACCCGTTCATGTTGAGGAAACTTCCGCTGAACCTCCCTTGAAAGCCTTCGTACCTGTTGGATGCTTTATCGGTTCCGACTTCAAAGTCGAGAAACCTTCTTCAGTACGTGGCAAGGGCGAACCGGTCTCAATGTACATCAGCTCGATCACCCACAAAATCCTTGACAGGGTGAAGGCGGAGTGCAAATGGACTGACAAGGATGTGGTAGTCCCCTCTCCGACTGAGGCGATTACCACATATGTGGAAGGTTATTTGAGTGTGGATACCTATCCCTTTACACTGGGAGCCTTGGACCCTATAATTGTTGCCTTTTGCAAAAGGTATAACGTTACTCTGGGCCAAGTTCATCCCTCCATTTGGCGGATAGTTCACCTCTTCCGCTTCTTCGTGAGTAAGGTCGAAGGGGGGCATCCCTTCTCCGTCGACCATCTACTCCGACTATACAGTCCCTGAATGTTTCGAGGGGGACTAATAAAACTTGCTCGCCAGGCCAGCAAGGCTCCATTCTCGAGCATCGACGAAGATAAGGATCGAGGTTGGATGAGCCGGTTTGTTCGAATAAGAACCTCCGACTTGATCCCAGCAGAAGACATGTCGTTCCCTGAAAAGTGGAACTTGAGACGTAAGCATCATTTTCCTTACTTAAAACCATTTGTCGCTTTCTTTCTAGTGTTTAATCGATATGCTTTATAAGGTGCAGCCATTTCCCAGACGCCGGCTGCAATTCACCATTTGGAGGAGTGGGTCCGAAGAGTAGTGGCTCAAAGGGCCTATTCGGAGCGAGCCTGGCGGGAAATATCGAAAGGCCTTTGGAAGGCCAAAAATCATGGTGAGCCCAACAACACTCATCTTTTTCATTTCAAGCAATCGAAGTTGTCACAATGTTTCTTTTTCCTTTTCCATGTAGTTCTATCGAAGGATGCCGAGTTGAGGTCAGCACTCACCGGTGGGGAAGGTCGCTCCTCTGTCTTGGAGAAGGGAGGAGGAAAAAAGAGAAAAGAAATCCCCGGTTCCTCAGAGCTCGAGAAAAGGAAAGGCAGGAAAAAGATGAGGGCTCGCAAACTCATAGTCACCGATCCGGCCATCCAACTAAGCGATAATTTCGAGGAGGAAAGAGATCCCGATACTTCAAATAATGATCCTCCTCGGACAGTCCCCAAGCCAATGATCGGTGAGGCTTGCATCCCTCAGGTGGAAGACCTTGAGGTGAGGACGAGGACCAGGGTCTGGGCCGATGTAGGGGAAACAGCACAAGGGATCTCGGACCTCCCGGAGATGATGGACTCACCCTCTTTTTCGGAGGCAACTCTGACTGAGGCTCAGGCTGCAAGAACGCATACACCGAGTAAAGGGCCGGTTGCAGCTGGAGCCTTTGAAGAGTTTTTCGATGGGGTGCCATCGGCTGATACCTAGGGGCTCGAAGTGCCAAGAAGGAGTCCCCCCGCCGAGACAAGTGGGGTGTCTGTCGATACCAAATTGATCGACAGATTTCCAGCTCCGAGCTCCAACCCTGATCGGAAGAGGGTGATAAAGTTCACCGTTCCCGAGGATGCTCGAGTATTGGGTCGCCGGTAGGTGTGGCCAGCTATCTTCATTGCTTGGTGACTGACGAGGACCAAGCCGCAATGAACGCAATAGACTGGGCATGCTTATTCAACGAAGCTCAGCAGGCATCGAACAGGGTATATTTTCTCATAAGTTCTATCTGATACTCAAAATCTAATTTCTAGATTTGCACTGACTGTCTTAGTATGTATACTTTGCAGTCTTCGGTGCTTCGCCATGAGGCGTTCCTTTGGATAAGGGAAGGAATGACACAAGAACGGGCACAACGTCAGCGGCTCGAAGGCGAGATATCGAACCTTCGGGCCGAGCTAGATTTCATGTGGAGGGAGCACAGCAAAGTAGTCGACTAGCTGGGGCAGCAGAGCGACCGGATAGGCCGACTCTGGTTTGAGGCAAACGAGGCTAAGGCCGAAGCTAGTGGATGGAAAACCATGGTTGAAACTCTGACTTCGGAAAAAGAAGCCCTCCAAGCTCGCTTAGAAGAGCAAGTTTCAGAGGCCCAAGAGAAAATCAGAGCTTTGACCAAAGGCACCGAGTCTCTTCAACACCAAGTCGAGTCGCTCTCCTAGGATCGGGGTGTTCTGGTCAACGAGCTGCAAGCAACAAGGTCTCAGATTGCTACCACCAAGGACAATGCTGATGATTTAATAGCTCAATACAGAGCCGACGCCGAGGCCGCCCGGGAGCAATCGAAAATGCTGGTTGAATATACCAAGTGTCAGACCCAACTCTCCCTTCTCGAGGAGCTACAAGCTCAAGGTTTCGATCTATCCTCCGAAGTTGATGAAGCAACGAAGATCAAAGCCGAAGCTAGGAAGCAGGCTTTCACCGAGGAAGATGAAGACGGTTCTGACTGACGTTGTTTATAGAACGAAGTGTCATTTCTGTAATCTAAATGTATAAAAGGATTTCCTCATTGTATATAAGATTCCTCCATTTTGTTTGACTTTGTTCCATAATTTTCATATCTTGCAACTTTCCTTCTTAGCTAGGATCGTAAATTTTCTTTGTAAATATTTCTTTTCTATGACCAACCGAATATGGTCCATATCTCGGCCGGTTAACGAGCTGAGCCGGTCTTTAACCGACTTGGCCTTAGCCTTATCTCAAGTTCGGGGTGGCCTTAATAGGTTTTGTTCATCCCCGAACCTTTTAGCTTGGCGCGTCTTGGGCCCATTAAAGAATCGGGACCATGCCTTAGCAAAATTTGGTCCCTTTCAAATTTCAATGATTTAACTTGGCTTTAGCCCTTTTTTAAAGAATCGAGGTCTTGCCTTGGCAAGCCCCTATCATCTTCGAATTTTATCTTAGTTTGGCCGTAGCCTTTTATAAATTGGGGTTGCCTGAGTCGGTCTTACTTCCCTTCAAGTTTTGTTAATTCAATACAGCTTTGGCCTAGCAATCGATTTTTGGGGTTTGCCTTGTTAAGTCTTACTCCCCTTTGAATTTAGTGTGAATATTTAACCGATGTAAGATCTTGATAATGCGATGATAATAAAAGAAGTCCTTGGGCTTAGGAGCACAATATTGGTGCCGAAAAGGCTTTATTAATATCCTCACACTCGTACATCTTTGCTTAAAGAGGGGAAGATCGATCTATTCGTGTACGGTTCCTTTGACCATTTCACCCTTACATTGATTCCTAACGATCTTTGTAAAGTCCCCTTGAAATCGAAGCAAGTGAATGAAGATTTCAAAAATAACGAGCAGTCTCTGGTTGTTCGAGGTCGATTGAAATCGAGCACCAAATTTCATGAACTCCGATGAATGATCAATCTAAGTTAGCACGATTCCTGGTTGCCTCATTAAAAACCTTGCCGTAAAATTCAATTTGGGACAAAACCGGTCGAAGGGAAAAAGAGTGCAATGCGTGCTTTCAGTCCTAATGCCTTGTGTTTCCCGGTTTGAGACCGATCCAACCTGCAAGCGTTAGTATCAAATGAAACAAAAGAAAAGATGAAATGAATTACCTTAATAATAATACCGCTTCAAGTGGCTCACGCTCCAATTGTTTGGCAGTTGTTTGCCATCCATAGTCCCAAGCTTGTAAGACCCCTTTCCGGTGACCTTCAGGACAGTATAGGGACCTTCTCAGTTCGGTCCAAGTTTTCGTCGTTGGGGTCTCGACCGTTGGGTGTAACTCTTCTAAGTACCAAGTGCCCTATGCTGAAATATCAGAGACGGGCTCTCCAGTTTTAATATCTTTCGATTTTTTGCTTCTGTGCCACCATCCAAACTACAGCGGCTTCCCTCTTTTCATCCAAAAGTTCCAGGCTGATGTTCATAGCCTCACGGTTTGACTCTTTGGTTGCATATCGGAACCTGACGCTCGGTTTACCCACCTCAACCGGTATCAATGCTTCGGCGCCATAAACTAAGAAGAACGGGGTGGCCCCGGTGCTGGTTTTCTCGGTCGTGCGATATGCTCACAAGACCTCGGGTAGAATCTCCCTCCACTTTCCTTTCGCGTCGGCTAACCTTTTCTTCAAGTTCTGGATTATGGTTTTGTTGGTTGAATCAACTTGGCCATTGCCGCTGGGGTGATATGGAGTCGACAATATCCTTTTAATCTTGTTATCTTCGAAGAACTTTGTTATTTTACTACCGACGAACTATTTGCCATTATCGCATACGATCTCCGAGGGCATCCCGAACTGGCAAATAATATGGTCCCATATGAAGTCGATCACCTCCTTTTCCCTGACCTTCTCGTAAACCTGTGCTTCCACCCACTTAGAAATGTAGTCAGTCATAAAAAGGATAAATTGAGCTTTACCTGGTGCACGAGGGAGGGGACCGACGATATCCATACCCCACTTCATAAATGGCCATGGCGACAAGACCGGATGCAACGTCTCTCCGGGCTGGTGGATCATCGGTGTATGCCTTTGGCATTTGCTGCACTTGCGTACAAACTCCTTCGCATCTCTTTCCATGTCGTTCCAATAATAGCCGGCCCGAATTATTTTTTGAACCAATGAATCGGAACCGGAATGATTGCCGCAGGTTCCTTCGTGTATTTCTTTTAAGATGTACTCGGTGTCTCCAGGTCCAAGGCATATGACGAGAGAACCTCCGAATGTTCTTCTGTATAAAGTTGCATCTTTGGCCAAACAGAATCGGGCCGCCTTTGTGCGTAACGCCCTTGATTCCTTGGGATCTGATAGCAACTTGCCTGAACTAAGATATTCCACATATTTATTTCTCCAATCCCAGGTCAAGCTTGTTGAGTTGACTTCGGCATGGCCTTCCTTCACTACCGACCTCAATAACTGCACGACCTTTTTAGAGTCAATTTCTTCATCCTCGACCGACGAGCCTAAATTGGCGAGTGCGTCAGCTTCACTATTTTGTTCTCGAGATATGTGTTGTAAGGTCCACTCTTTAAACCTGTGTAGCGTGACCTGAAGTTTGTCCACGTACCTTTGCATACGCCCTTCTCTGACCTCGATTGTTCTATTTACTTGGTTGACTACGAGGAGGGGGTCACATTTGGCCTTGATCACTTCTGCTCCTATGTTTTTGGCCAACTCTAAACCTGCAATCATAGCCTCATATTCGGCTTCATTGTTAGTCACCTTTACAGTTTTAATAGACTGTCGAATTGTATTCCCCGTCGGAGGTTTGAGTACGATGCCCAGCCCCGAACCCTTCGAATTCGAGGCGCCATCTGTGAACAAAGTCCACACTCCCGAAGGAGTCCCCGACTTGGACATGAGTTCTTTCTCGACCTCGGGGATGAGCGACGGCGTGAAGTCGGCGACAAAATCAGCCAGTACTTGAGACTTGATCGAGGTTCAAGGCCGATATTCGATATCGTACCTACTTATTTCGATGGCCCACTTGGCCAATCGACCTGATAGCTCAGGTTTTTGCATAACGTTCCTAAGTGGGTAAGTTGTCACCACGCATATCAGGTGACACTGGAAGTATGGCTTCAATTTTCTAGAGGCACTAAACAATGCAAGTGCTAACTTTTCTAGGTGTGGGTACCTAGTTTCGGCCACTCCTAATGTTCTACAGACGTAGTAAATGGGAAATTGCATACCTTGTTCTTCTCAAACTAGGACCCCGCTTACCGCTATCTCCGATACAGCAAGGTAAAGGTACAATTGCTCACCTGCTTTTGGCGTATGTAGTAAAGGCGGGCTAGAGAGGTACCTTTTAAGTTCTTCTAATGCGTGTAGGCATTTCGGTCCCCATGAGAATTCGTTCTTTTTCTTTAGCAGGTTGAAGAACTGATGGCTCCTGTTGGACAACCTCGATATGAATCGACCTAATGCTGCTATCCGGCCAGTCAATTTCTGCACAGCTTTTACGCTATCGACGACCATTATGTCTTCGATGGCCTTGATTTTATCGGGGTTGATTTCTATTCCCCGGTTTGAGACCATACAGCCAAGGAATTTCCCTGAGCCTACTCCAAATGCACACTTCTCCGGATTCAATTTCATGTTGTACCTTTTCAGGATGTTGAAGGTTTCCTGCAAATGGCTTAAATGGTCCTCTGCTCACAGGGACTTAACTAACATATCATCGATATAAACTTTTATTGTTACCCATAGTTGTTTTTCAAACATCTTATTTACTAGGCGTTGGTAAGTAGCCCCTGCGTTTTTCAGCCCGAAAGGCATCACATTTTAGCAATAAGTGCCATACTTAGTGATGAAGGATGTTTTTTCTTGATCATCCTTATCCATTTGTATCTGGTTATATCCAGAGTAGGAATAGAGAAAACTAAGAGTCTCGTGGCCAGCGGTAGCATCGATCATGCGATCGATGTTGGGCAAGGGGAAAGAGTCTTTGGGGCATGCCTTGTTTAGATCCTTATAGTCTATACACATTCTAAGTTTGTTTCACTTCTTAGGAACTACGACTACATTAGCTAACCATTCTAGGTACTTAACCTCCCGAATGGATCCTATATTCAAAATTTTAGTTACCTCGTCTTTGATGAAGGCTTGTTTAGCTTCGGATCGAGGCCTCCTCTTTTGCTTGATTGACGAAATTTTGGGTCAATGCTTAGCTTGTGGGTTGCAATTTTTAGCAGTATGCCTGTCATGTCTAGATGTGACCAAGCAAAAGAATCTTCGTTAGCTGAAAGGAAATTAATTAATTTGCCCTGAGCTCGGAGTTTAAACCCGAGCCCAGTTATACCTTTCGATCGGGTGCATCGCTGCGGATTGAAATTTGTTCGAGCTCTTCGACTGTTGATTTGGTTGCGTCGGACTCGTCGGGGGCAATAAATGATCAGGGGATCCCATAATTATCGACGTCAAGTTAATCTTGTTCACCCTCGTTTGTTGAGGGTGGCTTTCTGAACTCTATTGGGTCTTTTGGGAAAGAGCGGTCGGCTTTGACGCTGCCTCTTCCACTGCGAACATCTCCCTCGCAGCATGCTATTCTCCATAAATGGTGACGACCCCATCAGCCGATGGGAATTTCAACATTTGATGCAATGTTGAAGGTACGGCTCTGATGTCGTGGATCCAAGTCCTCCCGAGCAAGGCGTTGTATCTCATATCGCCCTCGATCACGTAGAATCTTGTCGCCCGGACAGTACCAGCGATGTTCACCATTAGTGTTATCTCACCTTTGGTTGTTTCTAAAGCCATGTTAAAACCATTGAGGACCCAAACTTCGGAGATAGTCTGGTTTGATAGTCCCAATTGTTCGATGACCCAAGACCAAATTATATTAGCTGAGCTTCCGGGGTCGATAAGTACACGCTTCACCCCGGTTTTGTTCACCAGCATCGATATCACCAACGCGTCGTTACGGGGTTGCGTAATACCTTCGGTATCTTTATCGCCGAAGTATAAGGCCCCCTCTGCTGCGTAATCCCGGGTACGTATTTTCCGGGTGATGGATATTTTAGTGCGCTTCAACACTGGTCCTTGGGGTGCATCTATCCCTCCGATTATCATGTTGATTGTTTGCTGCGGCTCTTCTTGATTTGCTGGTCTGCTTCTGTTTTCGTAATGGTTCTTGGCCCGATTTCTTAAGAACTCTCGAAGATGCCCGTTCTCGAGCAACCGGGCTACCTCCTCTCTCAGCTGCCGACAATCTTCCGTTATGTGCCCATGTGTACCGTGATATTTATATATTAGGTTGGGATCTCTTTTGGTCGGGTCCGATTGCAGTGGCCGGGGCTATTTGGTGTCTTTAATGCGACCAATGGAGGATACAACAGTTGCTGAATCGACGTTAAAGTTGTAGTCTGACAGTCAAGCCGCTTCTCGATGATTAGCGGCCCTTTCGGAGTTATTTTTCGGCAACGGTCCTCGATACCTTTGATTGGGATCGTTCTTTCTCTCCTGTCTCGGGGATTTTTGCCTTCCCGGGATAGCTCTTCGATTGCCTGGATACGGTCGATGTCTGTCTCGATTCGACCTCGGTTCTCGATAATTATCTCTTGTAATCCGATCATAAGTTCTGATAGGGTAGGCGGACCCCGAGGGGACTCCGAGCTGATCATCTTCTACCCTAATCTTCGACTGATACCGGTTATGTATGTCAGCCCAAGTGACAGCTGGGTATTCAATCAAACTTTGCTTGAGCTGTTGAGAAGCTGTTGAGCTTCGGGCGTTGATTCCTTGAGTAAAGGCCTGTACGTCCCAATCATCGGTAACCGGTGGTAAATCCATTCGCTCCATTTGAAAGCGCGACACAAACTCTCTCAGCATTTCGTTGTCTCTTTGCCTGACTTTGAACAAATCTGACTTCCTTGTTTCGACCTTAATAGCATCTGCATGGGCCTTGACGAAGGTATCTGCAAGTATGGCGAAAGAGTCGATGGAGTTCGGTGTTAAATTGTGATACCACGTCATCGCTCCTTTGGACAGGGTCTCTCCGAATTTTTTCAGAAGGACAGACTCAATTTCATCGTCTTCGAGATCGTTCCCTTTTATGGCGCATGTGTACGCCGTTACATGTTCATTCGGATCCGATGTCCCATTGTACTTGGGGATTTCCGGCATGCGAAACTTTTTTGGTATGGGTTTCGGAGCAGAGCTGGATGGGAAAGGCTTTTGTACGAACTTCTTTGAGTCCAAGCCTTTCAACACCGGGGGTGCTCCTGGGATCTAGTCTACCCTCGAATTATACATTTCTACTTTCTTGTTATTAGCTTCAATCTTCTTTTCACCCGACTCGATTCGCTTAGTCAGCTCCTCGAGCATCTTTATGATTCCGGAGTTTGTCCCCGACCCGTATTCATCCGGTTGTACTGCGATCGGTCCATTTTCAGGAATTGTTCCCCGAGAAGAACCGGCTTCGGCCCTATCTAGAACCTGGCTGTGACTTTGCAACTGGGCGATGGCTGCTTGTTGGGCTTGTAACATGTCGAATATCATTTTGATGCTGATCCCATCCCCTTCATTATTCAGAGTTCTTGAATGGTGTTCTCCCCGAACACTGTTCGACGGGACTGAAGCCTGACCTGCATCGACCGCCATTTGAGAATTGGCGTCGGCTGGAGCATTACTACCAAGCATCACGTTGTTGCTTTCGCCTTGGTGTTCGAGCTCGTTGTTGATGGGATGTGAGCGTGACATCACTATGTTGTAATCTGAAAAACAGAAAATTCTGCAAAGAACAAGCGTAAAATAGTGTGTGACAGAAAATTGTATCAGACGTTCACTATTATCCTTAGCCCTACGGTGGGCGCCAAACTGTTTACCCTAAAATACAGGTAACAATTGAATTTGTACATGGTATTAAGGATACGTGAAATGATTCGATACAATGAAAAATGTAATAATGAATAAGGATTGACTTAAGTAGATAAAAGGATAACCAAACCATTGAGATTGAATGTATTCTCTGTAATGGAACAATTTGCAGTAAAAAATAAATGATTTAGGCCAGAGATAGACAGAATTAAGAGTTAATATTGCTGGTAACGTATATCCCTTTTACATTGAAACCAGGTATCCCTTTATAGGGAAGAAAGGAATTCTACATATGGTAAAAACTTAATTACAGGGTGGTTTATCCCTAAAAATACTGGCCTAACGTCTTTGAGGATTGAGGTCGTGATTCCCGCCGAGATATCTGTGTACCACGAGATTCCCGGCCTTTCCGTTACACGAAACTGATGTTTTACCATAAAATGCCTTTACCCAGACCGGTTTCGACCGCCTAGTTCTGACCGCTCTGGCTCCGATTTAATGACGCCCAACCTCGAGCTTTCCTTTTCGAAATGCTGGTTCCAATTCAAAGCAGTCCGATCCCGGACTGCACTCGAGACCGATCTTTCTTGTATGCTCGATTATATCCGACCCAATACATTAGATTCTTAGGCTTCTTTCATATATTGGTTTGAAATTGTTAGCAAATGTTATATCTTTTATTTGTCATGTTTACTCTCACATAGTTTAACTGAAGTTGTTAGCACATGTCATATCCTTTACTTGTCAAGTTTACTCTTATATACTTTATTTGAAGTTGTTACCTCTTCTATCATTATGTGACTTCCTTTATTGTTGAGTTATTCTTAATTGGAATTGTTATTACATGATATCCTTTTATTTCCAGGTTATTCTCATGCATTTTAGACGTAAGTGATAGCTCGTGCCATCTCTTTCATTGTTAATCTATTTCATACACTAGAATCCGAAGTTTGCCATTTCATGGAAATACCTTTGTTATCGAGTTTATCCTTAAATAATTAATTGAAGTTGAAGTTATAAAATTCATTAATCTATTTGAGTTGAAGTTGTGTTTAAAGGGGGTGTTGTTCATTATTGAGTTACTTTCCCGTTCATTTTGTTGTTATTGAGATTCTATACACAATGTGTTTGAGTCGTGGTCTATTTGCTGTGGAAATATTGATATTGTTGGCTCTTTTGGAAAGGTTGTGACCTATGGGCACTTGTGGTATGAGTTGATATGTCGTGTTGCTGTGACATTAGCACATGTGAATTGTTGTGTGGATTGGCTGTTGTTATGCGGAGCATAAGGGTGGCATCTCACTGTCGTTGTTATGTAGAGTGATACGGGTGGCTATTGTGTTATTGTCTGGGTAGAGCGATAAGGGACGCTATTATGCGGAGTGATACTGGTGGCTAATGATATTGTCAGGGCGGAGTGATATGGGTGTCTATCGGAGAGATAAGGTTGGAAATGTCAGGGATGATGTGTGATGGCCTGGGGCATTATGTTGACTATTAGTTTGATAGGGTGATTCTCCTTGTGTGTGTCATACACCTTACGTGATTTGTTGTGTTGCTTTCAATGAGCTACTCGATGTCTTTGATATTACTTGTTGACTTGGATTGTACTAGTACACTCGCACAAACATACATCGTAGCATGCCACTTATACAAGTTCTGAAGTATGAAACTTAACATTTATTGATCATGCGACTGTATTCTTGTATTATCTTCTTTCATGTTGATATTGAGCATGTGAGCATGCCGGGCTGATTGTGATATTGAGCCCGTGACCATGTCCAGCGGATTGTGATAGTGAGCCTATGACCGCGCCGGGCGGATTGTGATTGTGAGCTTGTTATCATGCCAGGCGGATTGAGATGTTGGCATGTGAGTTGTCCGTGCGGTTGTAATTAGAAATGTGGGCACAGGGTGCCGTGAGCATATGATTGTGGGTTGAGACTCGTGACTTGTGATTATGAGATGAGGTATCTCAGAGTAATTTCGTTGCGTAACTTGTGTTAGAACGGCTTGGTTAATTGGTGGTTATTTGTTTTCCTTATTTTGTTTCAAAGGTACTTAATGGTGTTTTTATTACTTTGTTGTTTATATCACATGTGGATTCTTGTTGCCATTTACTGATTCCTGTTTCCTTTATTATCTTTGTACTTCTATATTGCACAGGTTAATTTGACTAGTAGGTGTCTTGACTTGTACCTCTGTTACACCCCATATTTTCATACGTGAATGTACGTCGTAAGCCTATTAATGTAAGCCCAGAAATGAGATCGTCTTTGAAAGTACATAAATTAAGTTAATAATGTTACCTTGGAGGTTACCAATATTTAAGATCATGTATAAAAACTACAAAGCGGGTTAGAAGGCTTAGAAGCTAAACAAATTGAATAAGATAAGTTTCATCGAAAGTCGACAAGTTGGGAATGTAATAACATGTACTTTTGGGGTGACACTAGGGTGATTAACATGAAAAGGAGGTTATTTTATGAGTTATTTTACTCATATGATAGCCGGGCGTTCTGTTTTGAACTTAATCAAGTTGTGAAAGAAAAGTTGGAAAAGGTCATCACAAGTTACATTCATAAATGTGCTGAAATTTTGGTCAAATGTAGTGGAGCTTTTCTCTCAATTTAATTGAAACTACGAGATGGTTCATCCACCAAAGTGAATTTCTACAAGTCTAGTTTCTAACGCATTAAACCGTTCATCGATACGACATCGGAGTAGAAAGATATTTGCGTTTTCGCGAGACTGCACAAGCAGCTCCAAATGGGACCCACTTAGTCGGTGGTTGACCTACTTCTCTTTAAAAACGATTTGGACGAACCTTATTTCCATTTTTTTGACCGAACCTTGTCCCTACACTACTCCTAATCCTCCTAAACAGATACCCTAGGTTTTGAAATGATTCCTAAGTGATTACACCATATTTCAACATCAAAAGTTAATTCTAATCAAGAACAACACCTCTTTGAGGTTGTGTTGTCATTGAGGATAATTGTGGGCTGTGTTTAGCAGAAATTTCAAGTTGTTGCTACTGGATAAGGTGAGTATAACATCCTACTAATTGTGCTTAAGCTTTCTTGTATGTTGGTTAAGTTGTTAGGATCATAAACTACAAGATAATACTTGGATTAGCTTGAGATGTTATTGTTCTTGATGGATTTATTTGAAACTTGCTCTTATGAAATTTAAGTTAAAATAAATTGGCTATGATATTTTTAGCATGATTATGTTGGTTTACATGTCAATCTTGTTGAGGAAATTGGTAATTAGACAAGGAAATGGCTGTGAAGCACTTGGAAGTTGTCCACAGTGATATTATCTTGTGTTGGGCTATTTCGGGTAACTTTGAAACTGCGTACGAGGTTGGAAATCCTATAAAAAGTATTGGTTATTATACTGGATATATTACTAAGTTCAAGAATGAATGATAATGGGGTTGAAGGGTGCTAAAGGGATTCAATCTGAGCTTGTCGTTCGTCATGATATGTTGATGACTTGTTAATGAAATATTTTGTACCCTATTGTTGATGTTGTTCTTATTGTATTGCTCTGGTTGTTTTTGTTTCTATATGGTATTAGAGGGGGCCCTTTTTACATGAGAGATGCTGCCCAAATTTACATAAACGAGCTACTAGTTTAAGTTGCGGACTTAGCCTTTACTCAGCATTGATTTTGAATCTCCTTATGCTATGATAGATTGAGTTGAATTGTTTGAATAATTACTTGGAAGGTATTAAGGATTCAACGGGGTTAAGATATGCTAAGGCTAAACCTTTCCTTCATTTTGGCATGATCTCGTAACTACATGCGTTTGTTAATGAGACATAAAGAGAAGTTCGTACTCCTGATCAGATGGTAAGTTGTATACCGAGCCTACTATGGCCGAGTTCCTATGATCCATCCTTGAATGGCCGAGATACAGAGCATATTATGGCCGAGCGCCTACGAGCGAGCCTACTACAGCAGAGCAGTTATACATACCGAGCCTTATAGGGCCAGACAACTATTTTGCTTACTTTATTGAGAGAGTTGAGTCAGTATCAGTGAGTAAGCATATCTTCATATTATCTTTGACTCCCAATTACTTTTAGTTTTATATTATTAGATTAGTTTTAGCTTTCAGTTATTCCGGTGCCTTACATACTCGGTACATTATTTCATACTGATGTCCCTTTTGTCGGGGACGCTGCATTTCATGCCTGCAGGTCCTGATAGACAGTTGGATAGACCTTTCCAATAGACAGAGTCAATCATCAGCTTGGTTGGTAAGCTCCACTTCCTCAGGGTTACCAAGTATAGACCTTGGAGTCCATTTTATATATACAGGTTTGATGGGTAGGTCGAGGCCCTAGCCCGACCATGATACAGTTTTGTTATCTCTAGAGGCTTTTAGACGAGTCATGTATATTTTGTATATAATATTGTGGCCTTGCCAGCCCTGTGTACATGTTAGTTTGATATTGCTAGTTGTAGACATGACCGGTGGCCTCATCGGCCTTGATTTGTAAGGGAGGAATCGTCGGCCTAAGTTGTGAGTTACCCCTCTAGAGTTCACAGTTACAGAGTGGTACGCTCGGGCCGAATATCGCACTGAATGCCGGCCACGCCTCCCCAATTTTGGGACGTGACAAACTTGTCAGAGCAGTTCTATCCTAGGGAGTTTACAAGCCGTGTCTAGTAGAGCCTTGTTTATAGATGTGTTGTGCACCACATTATATAAATAGGAAGCTGCAAGGCATTTAGGAGTCTGTTACCCTTCTTCTAAATCCAAATCGTGCTATAGAGTTGAGTCATAAGAGTTTGAGTCAGGACTTATGTTCGCTAATGATACACATATCTTTGCAATTAGCAAGATTACAGCTAGCCAGAGGGCTGATACAACAACAGGTAAGGGCACTAATTGAGAGAGAGTTCTTGACGACGTGGCCCTGTTTGAGGCCCTATCAGATCATGCATACTAGATGTGCAAATTTTCAGCTTAAGACTCTAAGATGAGGATATCAAACACACCCCGTGAATAGCAGGCTATGGAAGTATCAGAAGGTAAAAGAATAAGTTTCAGCATGTAACATAAGCAAGGTGAAGGAGGGTACGAGGTACCAAATTACTGAAGATTATCAGTATTTACAATTCAGGCAGAGAAATAAGCATTCTGACTTACCTTCAACAGTAATAGAGGTATTTACAATTGGCCACATCCATCTTAGTTATGCCTTATGGGGAGCTAAAAGATATAGTTAAGAGAAGGATGGGATATCAGGATCCAACAGGGGTTAGAGTAACCAAAATTGGTGGATGGATTGCTAGCGTTAGCTGACATTTCCGAAGGATATTTTAAGTATGGTAATACTTCTCCTTGTGAGACACCCAGGTGGTGCACTCTAGAATAGTACAGCCAGATATGAATACTACAATATTCAGGAATCTCAGAAGATATGCAGTGTAATCCTAAAAGGGATAAATATTTACCTTAGTATAACTCCAGCCCCTAGTAAAGAGAGAATATTGGGTGACCCGAAGAGCCAGTGAGATGGAGCAAGGGGAGCTAAAAGCGAAAGAATGTTTTATTGAAGTTTTCATAATAAAGTGATAGACAGAAATATTAGCAGGAGAATAAGAAGAGAGTAAATGAGGCATTATGATTAAGATGTGATAAATGGGTGATAATAGTAAATCAAAATATGACAGGATAAAAGAGTCTATAGTCAAGAGAAGGAAAAGACAAGAGGAGACACGCTTTGAGACTATAAAAGAGTATATGCCATAAGGTCATATCCTTATTTCGAGAAATGAGTTGGTGACTTCAACATGATAACTAGAAGGCTAAGTTAGACCTCCGAAGTAATAGAAATTAGTATGGACTAGTAAACAAGATAAAAACCGAACATGAATTAGGGACCGGAGGATTTGATAATAGTCAACAATGTGAAAATTTCAGAGATCGTGTTCCAGTAATAATAGAATGGACAATAGAGTAATAACCATTAAAGGTCATTCAGGAAGACGCTTCCCAAAAGCAAGCACTATGAGTAGAGTTAAGCTTAAGGGACTAAGTGTGCCAGTTACACTAGGTGTCACCCTTGCGCGTAAGAAATTCAGTTATCCCCGGTACATAAGGGTTACCGCTAGGCGAGCACGAGTTAGTGAAGAAGTGAAAAGACGCTAAAGATTAAGAGGAAATATATAATTATAGGTAAATATTCATAGCAGTAAATGTTAGTATTCCCCTAAAGGGGGGAAGATGGTATGATATGGTATTAAGTCGGAGTTAAGTGGTTCAGGTAACTATGGAATAGTAAAGGAAAAATGCGGTAAAAAGGCAAAAGCAATGCGATAGCATTTATTCAGATCCTACAGATATGTTACGACTCCAGAACATTATGCAAGCAACACGCCGAGGAGAGGCATTAAGGGTTCCAGCACAGGATTTTAGTAATAAATAATTGTGAATGAACACTTGATACATAAGGAGCCAATATGAGAGGTAATTTAAGACAAAGGAAATAACCCAAGAGAGATTACGCGGAATATAGATATGAGAATGGAGCAACGGGTAGTTAGTAGTTGATTTAGGATGAGACTGGTTATGTCTAGACAAGAGGATATAGACAAATCAACAGATCGTGCAAGGTTAACGTAGTGAAACCCAACATAGGGAATTCAATCTCGCAGATATAATGACATCGTAATCCTTGAGAAACATTAAGATAGGAGTTGGAGTAGTTAAAGGTACCGTATAAGTGTTACTAAAATAAAAGAGAGTTCCACAAGGGAGACAATCAGAATTTTAGTTCAGAAGTAACCTTAAGAGCACAATGACGCAGAGGTAAGTCATTAATGATAAATATAGGCGAGTAAGAACATCAGAGTTTCCATTGGGTATACGATGTAATAAGCTCGCAGCTTTACAAGAGTCAGAGGATCTTCCCTAAGTACTACAATGAAAGACTAGCAGAGGAAATAAGGAAGAAGGCTTCAACCTAAACATAGTAACCAGAAGAAGAAATGATCTCGTGTTATAGCCCATATTTGTACGTGTTAGATTACACCGTAAGATAGTCTACCTTGGTTTGAGAAGAGAATTACCTTTGAGACAATAAGAGTTTAGTCCTATTGGTCCTAAACGATGCAAAGGTGTATAAGGGCGGTTAACAAGTATTAGAGGATAAACGAGTTAAGGAAGTTGTAACTCGCGTTTTTGGAAAAATCGAGAGGTGTTTAACATTACCAAAATGTCATGCTTTAAGGTATTTGAATGATATGATATCCGTTTCATAAGTCTTGAAGTCAAACGATTTATGAAACAAAAGTCGACAAAAGTTGTCGCAACTTAGGTTCACAATTTTACTTAAACGTTAGGTCAAATGTTTCTGCGATTTTCTCCCAATTTACAAGGAGTTACGGGGTGATCTACCTACCAAATTAAAGTTCTATGAGTCTAGTTTCCAATTCTTCAAACCGTTTGTCAATACGATCTTGGAGTATTGAGATAATTTCATTTCCGTAGAACTGCGCAGGCTGGTAGGTGACAAGTAGGTGCATCACCTACTTGCCAAAAGTAAGGGCTAAAAGTTAAAAGCCCCAAGTCGGTTAAGAGAGGGCTTTCAAAAGCTTCTAAAGTCTGATAATTCATTATCATTTCACAGCTTCAAAACCTATAAGAACCCTTGCAACCCCTCCCCAAAATAACACCACACAAACCCTAATCGATTTTTCCCTCTTTCAAGTTCTAGTTGAAGGTAAACCCTAGAGTTCGAGGAATCAAAGCAAGGGCTGAGTTATCTAAAAAGAAAGGTGAGTTTACTTCTCTATTTAATACATATTTTCTACTGTTAAGTCTTGGTAAGTCGTTCTATGTGTGTAAGAACTCACGGGACGGTGATCGGAAGCCGTGAGTTCGAGTTATTCACTTGTAGCGGACGGTTTTATGGACTGTTTTGTGGTGCTGTAAAGCTGCGTGTTTCACTACTTATTTGTGGAGTTTTGGAGGAGAAAGGGTGTAGATATACACCATATATGCTTAGGGTTGTGGCCTGATAGTTGCTTGTAACATTTCCGGGTCGTTTGACACGACTATAGTGGCCATCGTATGTATGAAGCGATTGGCTTGCGCGTGGACTGTTTTGGGAGGTTCAATATGATTCTTATTGATGTTGTTTGGCTGTTTGGTGGCTGTTTTGACTTGTGTGAAGTCATATATATAGGGGAGGTGTTGTCCGTTTTATTGCAAAATAGGTTACAGTAGATACATAATAGTTGCGACGCTTAAACGATAACGTTAGTGTCATTTCTCTTATTGTAGACTAAGAAGTCGTGGAAGTTTCATAGCTTGAGATTGGAAAGTATTGCAAGGTATGTGAGACTATACTTTTCCTTCTTTTGCACGACTCTGACTGTACACAATGCAATGAACGAACCCCCAAAGATACTCTACTCTTAGAAGGTAGCAGTACGTATATTGTTTCCCCTCTTATGGGAAGATTGATATGTTATTATTTCACCATGGTAGTATGACTCTTATAAGTCCAGCATGCATTATCTATTTTACTCTACTGACCCGCGCTATAGTCGGCCGGGTATGGCACCTATTGTGCAGCTATACATATGTATATGTTTTACTCTACTTAGTCGCGCTATAGTCGACAGCTATCTTACTCTACCGAGCCGCGCTATAGTCGGCCGGGTATGGCACCTATTGTGCAACCACTGATCAGTTGGGTATGATGATGAGGAGGCCCACTGAGGCATATGTATGAGATGATGATGAGGCCCACAGAGGCGTATATATGTATATGATGATTTTCAAAATGATATAAATATATGTATATGCATATGCATGTCAGGCATGACATGGTCAGTCGCCCTCAGAGGCATTCAGATGGTACATGTTGTATGTCTCTTATCCTGATGCTTATTATTGTTCTTACATTATGTTTCCTGTCTTACA
>MCJB01048430.1:166802-179047 GCA_002018475.1 Nicotiana obtusifolia | reverse complement strand
GCTGCATGTCGTGCTGCAGGTCCGAGCGGGCAGATAGACGAAGCTCCCCGACCACAGTAGGCTACCCAGTTCAGCAGATATTGGCGAGATCCATCCTTCGGACTTGCCACAGTCTTGGTATGCATTCTGTTTTGGGCATGTCGGGGCCCTGTTCCGACATAGGTTGCATTATGTACGTTTTTGTAGAGGCTCATAGACAAGTGTCAATTTATGCATAGACAAGTGATGGGTTGACTTATGTACAGTCGAATTGCCTTGTCGGCAAACGTATGTAATTTGTTTTATGGTTTTGCATTGCAGCCTTGTTGGCCATATTATGTATATAAGTATGTTCGTATCATGGCATGACGTCACGTATCATTATAATTATTGTTCTAGATTATATGCATATGACAAGCCTTATAGATAATAAGGAAAGTTAGATGAAGGGTACGCCGGCGCCCGTAGGGTAGGGTCCGGTGCCAGTCGCGGCCCTCCGGCTTGGGTCGTGACACGTCACCTCAATGTCAATATAACCATTGCAGCGTGCAACCCGATCCAAGTATCCATATCAATACGGCTCTATGGCCCTCATCAATCATCAATCCGCTCGAGTCTCAAATATGCAGACATCTCACAGAAACACATTCCAATTATAAAACACAGAATATCACAATATATTTCAAATGCAGTTCGAACTCGTGTCACGTACCAGGACACCAATAACATGTGAGACATCAAGTAAAAACAGAGAAAGAAATATAACATGTAGATGTAACTATCATGACTGTATAGTGTGACTACAGCTAAGGCAAACAGCTCAACATGACAAAAATAGCCCTATCATATCTCAAACAATTAAGCAAGTAGCCTAGGCATGATTTCTAACATGAATAATATCCCACGTAGTCACGTAAATGGAGAAAACATGATACCAAGGAAGCATAATAGAAAACAAGGCATATAATAGCCTAAGAACTACCCGGATCATGAATACCTCAGTGCACGCACCCGCGCCCGTCACCATCAAAACTTCAATCCGTGGTCAAATACACAAAAGTCTAACTTGGTCAACTCTTCTAACTTAAAGCTTTCTATTTAAGAATCATTCTTCAAAATAAATTCTGAACAACTCGAAAACCAAAACCGACCATACACACAAGTCATAACACACCATATGAAGCTACTCATGACCTCAAACCACCGAGTTGAATGCAAAAGCTCAAAACAACTGATCAGATCATTACAAAAATAATATTAGGGTGGTTGTCGGGTGAAAATACTTACTTTCAATGATCCCTGACTCGCCATCCTGAAACTTATGATATAAACCTCAAAGATCTCTCCAGTATCGGAGAAGTCGCCAAGATTTTCCTGACCCATTCCTCAATGTCCAGGATGCTCTCTGGAGCTACGAGTGTGGCTACAAAAAGAATTCAAGACATCGGCTTTTAAAAGAAAGGAAAGGAAGGCTATAAAACAATCAAAAGGAAGTGGCCTCACGTTCATCATTCCATTTCTCCGAGACCTGCCTGTCTTAGGGCCAAATCAACTCTCAAGTAAGGACTATAACAAATCGGTTGAACCAACCCCTATTGTGATTATCCTCATAATCCATGAGATTCCATGTATCCCGACTAACCATGGAAATAATACTCCCCCTAAACAGCTTGGAAGCAAAGAGGTGCAGAATATGCAACAGAGAGAACTCTACATCAGTCACACTTACTAAATAGCAGAAATAGCCACATGCCTCCAAACATTTGTCCAATCTAGCCCTAACACACCCCGAAGTGGCCGCAAAAGTCGAGGATCACAAGATCTATCGGGGGTTCAAACCTGAAGGTAGACGGATAAGTATAAACAAAGAAAAAATCGGGTCGGTGGCTGGAAATCCTCTTGTTCGCTTGAGGAACATGAACGACGGTCACCCCAGCGACAGTCACGAAAAGTCTGGGGAATATGTTCTTCACGAACAAGAGAATCTATGTTGTCAACATAGGAATTCCCAGATTGCGCCGATGCCTTGTTCCATATCTTAATGACCCCCTAATAATCCAAGCTTTTGGGGGGAACCTCTATGATCGTGGGCTTAGAATTTTGCTTCTCCTTCCGAACTTTGTGAGATTTGGGAGCCTTTTTCTCAAAAGGGGTAGCAGATGAAGCTCTCACAGAAGCAACATGCATAGAAGCAGAAGCAACATGCACAAAAGAAGGGGTATTTTTCGGCAAAGATGGAGAAGCACCACTAGATATAGGCATTGAAGGATGATCACTTCCAAAGGAAGATCAAAACCTTGAGAATCCATGGGAATCACAAACAGAGGTTTTGAAAAATGAAGGATCGATTGAAAAGCTAGTGAAGCAAGAAAGACAAAGAACAAGATTAGCAAAGAAATTTTTAGTTAATGAGGAGGCCCACAACCTGGTATATATAGGCGGGAAAATCCTCATTTCATAACCGCCAAAGTTGGGAAGGATCCCTATCATAATTAGTCATCACTGCCTAGGGGATTGTAACAGATGAAGAAACCAATGAAAGACAATCGTGTACCTTAGTGCATTAAATGTGAACTGCACATGAGTCATGTCAGTCTTAAAGATTGAGTTTTCTTAAGATTCATTTCTTGTTAGAGAAGAATTTTCTGCAAGATTGACTCCTACCAAAAAGATTATCACTTATCAGGCATTCGTCGTCGAATCGCCCGACAAGTGGAGGGACTGACTGTGTGGATACTCCACATAGCATGCTGGAAAGTCCCGAGTAGCGAGAGAGATCCAGAGATCTAGACAGAAGACAGGACCCATTATCGAGTTCGGTAAGCCCTCTTGCTCCGGGGATGACGGTCATCGGAAGGTCAAGCTTTCGAAAGATGGGTGTGCTTATCCGGAGACCCAGTCAACCGCACCCGTGGATCATGGATATGAGACGTTATGCTGAAACAGTTACCATTATCAAAGATCTCGCTCTCCACTACCTAACTCCTTGGCGTGCTAGCCCAAAAGTTGGAACGACATCACTCCCTCTACTACTATAAACGGTCGTCCTAACGCTCCAAGAGGGATCATCAGAAAAGAAAAAGATAACTCTCTTCACACTAAGCACCATCTTGTATTAGAATCTTTTTGAATAGCTTTGTAACTTAATCACTCCTGCTATCAGAGATTGTTTTGGAGATTGAAAATCAAGAAGAATTTCCTCTACTTTATCATTCTGTTCAATCTATTCCATTCTTTGTATTTATTATTGTTTATTATTTGCGACTATCTTGAATCAAACAAATTGCTAGTGGCATTGAAAAATACATATTCAATTGTTTATTCTCAAAATCAGTTTTTGGGTCAAACAATTTATCATTTTGAGAAGTGTATGCAAGTTCCAGATATGCATTTATACAAGACCCTATTTCAGAACCACGGATTAAAATATTACGGAGCTTTTACAATTTGGGAACACTTCTCAATTATAAATCCAAATCAAGCATGTCCTTCAAAATTAATAAAAATAAAAATAGTTGTGAAGGAATTGATTTCATTGATCTATATTTGGGTTTCCACCCTTCTACAATAAAATATGGTAGAAAATAGAGAAAACAGGAGTCTAAATTGGTCTTGATTTTTAATCCTTTTAACCAAAAGAAGTCTACAAAAAATACATTGATCAACTGGGCCTTGTATAGGATTTTTTTCTTGGGATTCTTACAAAAATGTCCCAAATAATTTTCAACTTACCAATCTATAATCATTAATCATAGACTTACCAATGCTAGCCAAGCACATAATAAAATTAGAAACCCAAAGAAATAAGGTTCTTTCTCTCCAAGAATCACACAAAAAGATCTTCTTCCATATTTTTAAGCGTGATCAACAACACTAGATGCAAGACGGAGAGAAAATTTCATGGATGAGTTAGCAATTAAGGTGATGAAATACAATATATATATATATAAGGTGATGAAATACAATATATATATATATATATATATATATATATATATATATATATATATATATAAGATTCCAAAAATTTAAGCAAAAAAGAATATTTTTCAATGGGTATGGTTGAAATTCATTGAAATAGATGCATCAATATACAAAATTTGAGGAAGATTGGAGGTGATTTGGACTGATTTGGTATCAAAATTCGTAGTTAAAATCGAGTTCAAAAAATTCTTCTGCGACACATGTATCAACACATGTATCAGCATGTATCTCACACACAGATATGTATGGATATACATGTGATACACATTCGATACAAATATTATACATATGTGATACACAAAGGATACATACACATTATTTTTTTCATGTTCATCTTCTACTTCGAATTTTCAACTTAAACCATCTCAAAACTCCACGAAATCATCCCAAAACTGAGGTTCAAGCTCCTTAAGATGTATCCAATCTATTCCAATAACACCCATTCAAAGAAAGCAAAAATTTGACATTTTCTTAGCTATAAATAGCTATTTGGCTAATATTAGTAATTTTTAACTAATATTAATAATATTTTATGAATTGGCCAATTTTTGTAATAAGCTACTTATAAATGGATATATCTAGTGATAGTTTCACTAAAAGTACTTGAAAATAATTCAGGGTTAATTGCATAAAATATCATGGACCTTGTAATCTAATAGCAGAAAGATCATTAAATTAAAATTTTTATGAATATTAAAGAATATCAATGTGGCAAAAAAAAAAAAAAATCAAAGAAGGCTGGTTGGAACTCATTAAAATATATGTTAGTCTTTTTCTATTAAAATAGATTTTCAACTTAAAAAATGTTCCCTAACACAAATAAACTATCCTAACTTGAAACTTGCTCAGGAAAAAAAAAACTTTAAACTTGCTCCATTGTATTAAATCTATTTGTTCAAAACACAAATCCGATTCAAAACATAGTTCAAGCTCATATTTGTTCACAAAATCAGATTTCTAGCAACGAAACTCAATCAAGATCAACAGAACAAGATATTTCCCATCTATACGGCTAGGGATGTGACTGACGGCTAAATCATGTACTAAATTTAAATAGAGACTAAACCGAGTAATATTTTGACCATTTGATTCATACGTGGGACAAACAAGGGTTTACCTATCCTACTTCTATATAGATGGCTAATCTCACCATTGTAATATAAAATCTATTTTAAAATTAACTAATACACATAACTAAATATAAGATTAATACAATTTCATATTCTGTTTCGGAATTAGTAGTCTTATCCCGATAACCAAACGACCATAAAGGTAATTATGTCAATGAAATACTCGCATTTTATCTCTTGTAACCAAACGACTCCTTAACCAAACAACTTACGCAAGTTTCCTCTCCTTTCCTTCCCTCACAATACAAACGACACCAATCCAACCAATTCATCCTCCCGCTTTCCTGAGCAGTGGCTTCTTCTTCACCAAGCAAATTCCAAATTTGACATCAAGCATATTCCAAAAGAAAAATCCCCCATTTTCCCCCACTTCTCATGGGAAAATCTTGATTAGGAAGATAAAAGAGAATTGATAGTCAATGGCAGCCATTTCCACATGCTTCTTCACAGTGAGACCCACCAAAACTCAATCCATTGCATTCCCTCGAAAACCCTCTTGCTTTATCCTAAAACCTTCAAGAATACACTCTGGGTCTTTCAGCAAAAACCTGATTTTAAGGCATAATAGAAGGAGGAGTTCATCAGTTCATTGTAGTGTTGATGTTGAGGTTAAGGCTGGGGTGATTGTGGAGAGCGATAAGCTGCCGTCAGATGTACGGAAGAGGGCAATGGACGCAGTGGATGCATTGGGAAAGAGGGTTACAGTTGGGGATGTTGCTAGTAAAGCTGGCCTTCAGTTGTCTGAAGCTCAGAAAGCTCTCCAAGCTCTCGCTACTGATACTAATGGCTTCTTGGAGGTGATATTTTCATCTTTTTTTTTTGCCCGACCCCTACTTCTCGCTGTGTTGTTGTTTGACTAGTGAATAGTATTTATTTTTAATTTGTAAAATCAATTGCTTAGTTTGTGAAAATTATTGGGGGTTTTCGTCAATTGATTGTTCGTGTTATTGTATTGTGCTTATTTGAAGTGACTACGCAATTTCCTTTTGTCTAATCTTAACCTCCACGCTGTTCTGTTGAAAATAACTCAACCTCTCCAGAACGAGGCCGGATTTCTTACCACTCAGTGGAGGTATCATACATGTGTTAATGTAAGTGTTACTGGACAGTATGGACTATGGAAGATTCAAGAAATGGTAAAACAGAAAGAATACTACTAAAGTTGCCAAATTTGGATATATTATAAACTTAAAATAGCATAAAAGCTCCGCCAAGTATTTTGAGTGCCATGTTATCCTTTACGACGAGTTTCCTATACCCTCCAAAATCAACCTGTTGGGGGTAGTCCTTATATTTATATATTTATTACGGATGATTCAAATAAATGATAGACCTTAAAGAGCAGTAGTAGAATCACCTAATGTACAGTCAAACCTTTCTGTAACAGCCGCATTTGTTCCAATATTTTTTGGATGCTATATTGAAATGGAAACTCGCTTTCGGCGTTTTGTGTGACAAGAAGGTGCCACCGAAACTTAAGGTTAAGTTCTACAGAGTGGTGGTCAGATCAATGATGTAGTATGGGGCTGAGTGTTGGCCAATCAAGATTGCTCATGTCCAGAAGATGAAGGCAGCAAAGATGAGGATGTTGCGATGGATGTGCGGGCACATCAGGTTAGATAGGATCAAAAATGAAATTATTCGCGACAAGGTGGGTGTGGCCCCTATTGAGGACAAGATGCAGGAAGCGCGACTTATGTGGTTTGGGCATGTGGGGAGGAGGAGCACAGACGCCCCAGTGAGGAGGCGTGAGAGGTTGATATTGGAGGGACTACGGAGAGGTAGAGGTAGGCCAAAGAAGAGGTGGAGAGAGGTGATTAGGCAAAGACATAGCGCAACTTCAGCTGACCGAGGATATGACCCCTGATAAGAAGATATGGAGGTCGAGGATTAGGGTAGTAGAGGAGGTAGTCTAGGGTGTTCATAACAGTAGTATTGGCACGCAGTCTCGCTTTCTGTTGGCAGTAGGTTTTTTATGACTAACCGTTATTTTCTTTCATTGTTGATCACCTTACTATCTTGTTATTTTTATTCTGCTTTTATATGGCTTTTTGGTATTATCCCTTCTTGTCTATATTTTCATTAATGTGGTGCTTATGCTTTCCTCAGTCGAGAGTTTATTGGAAACAACCTCTCTATCCTCACAAGGTAGGGGTAAGGTCTGTGTACATACTGCCCTCCCCAGACCCCACGGTGTGGGATATTACCGGATATGTTGTTGTATAGTGAAGTGATGTTATAAAGGACATATGTTATGACATAACATAAAAATTTGGTTTCGAGAAAACTTGACTTTTGTAGTGAATGACTGATTTATAAGGATGCTGTTATAGACAAGTTTGACTGTAGTTGTATTAAACATTTAACAAATGGCATTGAAGGTTCTTAAACTATTTTAGGATGTGCATCATAAAAACAAATAGTGAGTTCCACCTTTCAGGTCCTTCAAGTTCTACTTGTTTAGTGCCTATTGTCATCACATTGAATATCAGCCAAAAGAACCTCTAAAAGTAAAATCTCTAGCTCAAATGGCTTAGTTAATTTTTTCCGGTTAGATATTATTTTTGATAAGGATAGGGAACAATGAAAAGAGAAATAAATGCAACACATATTTTCCTCTACATTTTCTTTCTTTTAATTTGTGAAAATTTTAATTGATCTTCAGCTAAAATATCATAATTTTCATTGTGTGAGCCAGATATTTGACTTTCCGAAGGTTGATTCAACCAGAAATTTATATTAGGATATTAATGCCAAGCAATTAGATTTGGAGGACATAATGGTCAGATATAATTTTTTAAGGGTGTCACTGCATTTTTATGAATAGTGAAGGACCTTTGTTGCCATTAGCACATTTTACCCATGAAGCTTAAATTGGCAACAAGGTAAAGTTTTCGTTAGTTTGATTAAATCAACCTTTTAGAGAAAATAGAAAAGGTGAAGGATATTAACGATATGCTTAAGAGTGATGGACATTGGTAACTGTAAAGTTCACAACATCCAATGCAAGGTTAATGTATGCTGTGTCTGTTGACAATTTTGTTCAAGACTCTATTAGATTTTTATGGGTGAGTCCTCTAAATTTTTGTAGAATATAATTTACAAATTGAAATTTTTACTTCTTTCTTTTGGAAGTTGATCACCCTTTAATGGATGACTTGAAGAGCAATGCATTTATTCCACATCTTGATTGTTTATTGAGATTTTGGTTAATATGTTTTTGGCAGGTGTCAGATGAAGGTGATGTCCTTTATGTATTTCCTAAGGATTATCGTTCAAATCTCACCGCTAAATCATTTAGGATGAAGGTTGAGCCTTTCCTGGAGAAAGCAAAGGTATTAGTCCTTTTTTATTGTTGATTTCAGTGCGTGTTATTCTGAATAGGTTTACCCATAATAGTTCTCTTCTGAGTGAGTCTCGATACTTTGCAGCTTGCAGGTGAATACTTAGTGAGGGTTTCCTTTGGTACAGCATTAATTGCTTCAATTGTCATTGTCTATACAACCATAATTGCTATCCTCTCTAGTAGAAGGTATCTGGAGACATACCAAACGTCTTGGAATCATTTTCTGCCTACTTTTGCTTGAAATAATTATTTTTCTAAAATAATCATTTTTTCCTTTCTAATGGGCCATTTATTTCTGACATTTGCTTTCTTTTACAGTGAAGAAGACAATCGGGGAAGACGAGGCAGATCTTATGACAGTGGTTTCACATTTTACTTAAGTCCAACTGATTTATTCTGGTAATTATAATTTGAGCATTATTTTGGAAGAAGCAAGGTGGCTCTAGGTGCAGTTTTTTTTGGATTTGTTTTGCTTCTTGAAGTTTATAAAGGGCCTCACTTATGGCCTCCTCTGAACATTAGCTTTTTTATTTTGCTGATAACCAATCAATCCCTGAAGAACAGTGGCGCACGGTGTGGATAATGGGCCCACCCCTCTACCCTTCTCTTCTTAAATACCAGACTTTTGTCTGCAACAAGGTTTGAATCCGTGACGTGTGCCTAACCCACACATCATGCTCTGTGCTCTTACGACTAGACCATGGGGGCTGGCCTCCTTTGAGCATTCATGTCCTTGTACTTTCGACTGATTCCAAGGTTTTTTTGTTATGTTTATAAGTTGTAACAGAATGAGATCACCTATTTAGGGAAAATTAGTGTTTTCTTTTTTTTTATTCGGTATTAACTTATTACCCCACCCCAGTCAACCTTATTTGTAGGATTTATTTTCCTTATTGTTGGTGTTGTCCAGCTTGTTTACTTTTTAGTTTTTACAACAGATCCGTCCAGAAAATGAGAAAACAAATGGCCCTATTGTTGACTCCTTTACTAGTAGCTATGAGCCACCACCTCTGCTGCTTGAGATCTACTAGTTTCATTACTGGCTTTTGTTTCTTCCTGTAAGCTTGCTTTGATAGATTGAATCCCTCTATTACTCTCTTTCATGTATTTCAGACCCCCAGTCTGCTTTCATTCTCAAGGCAATGAGGTGTTTTGAGTTCTTTACAGTCAGCTAGGATATATTATGGACAGACAGCTAGGAGGGGGTGGGGGGAAGCAATTTTTTGGTGGCAGCAGCATTGGTCATGGTCTGGCTAAGAGCTGGCACCATTGTTCGAAGGCTGGGGGTTTTTATGAGGGATGAGAAAAAGTAGTTAGGCCCAGATGCTGCTTAGTGGTCTGTCCTAGTGGTACAACAGAATCTATTTTACTTTGTCTTGATGATTTTTAGCAGGGGTGTTGGTGGCCTATACTGTCACAAAAATAACAAGATATAGTTTATTTTCTTCCAACAAATGGATGTAAAACACGCACTCAAAAAAGATACAGATCAACTGCGATTTTTTCATACAGAACCATCTCAAAAAACATGTTCTAGTTTAGTTCCTTGTTATTTTATCAGTTTTCTAGCTGTGAAGATCAAGCGGCTATTGATCTTCAAAAGCATATTATATGTTGTGAATGCCCTGAGTCCAGCGTCCTTCTCAAGGGAAGCACTAGGGCCAACTGGTTGTCAATGGTTGTGTGGAACACGTTGTGCCATTTCTCTCTTGGCTTCTTAGTATCTGCTTGAGTGGCGTTTCACCTCCCCGTATTCGTTTTAGTCTCAAACTTAAGCAATTAAAATACAAATTACAATCCTGCATTGAGGGAGGCGAGCTTAGAATAAACCAACCTTGAGTTGCACCCAAGGGTGTGGCCGGATTGAGAACCATGAGGTCTCAGGTTTGGTGGACAGAGTTACTCGTTACTTGCGCTGGTTGGAGGTGGAAGGTACTTCGTGGAACTAGTCGGGTGCACGCAAGTTGACACGGACCACGGTTATTTAAAAAAAAATAATAAACCAACCTTGAGTTCAGGTACTTCAGATTAAGTGTTCCTTTGAGTTGCGCAAGACCCCATAGTGATGGTTGAGGCAGAAACATAAAGTAAGATGAGTAGAATCTTTTTTTTTTTCGAGAATGGTAACATTTTATAAAAAGAACAGCACAAAGATTGTGCAATTAGAAGTGACAAAAATACATACTCCAAGAAAAAACAAAAAAAGATGTGAACCCCCCTACAACTAAAACTTACAGGGAGTCTATGATGTCAAGTATGGATTCACTATCATATACAGGCATTTTTTACAGCAAAAAAGAAAAAGTAGTAAACAGTTCATTTTTGTTATCTGAATGGATTTCCTTTCTCCTCAAAACATCTGGAGTTCCTTTCATTCCAGACTGTCCAACAAATACAGGCTGGGATCATCTGCCACCATTTCTTCTGCCATACACCACCTATCACACCACCCCAACATCTCAAGAGGTCAGTTGTATCATTTGGCATGATCCAATTCATTCTGACTATGCTCAGAAACAAGTGTCACAATTGAGTTAATCTAAATAAAAGGAGCTTTATTCATTTGAAAAAGTAACAGTAGTAGCACTAAGACAGTTTTATCTTTTCCTTTTTTTCTTGATCGATTGATAACCATAACAGCGAGCCTAATGTCCTAAAATACTATCTTTCGCTCTTAGGTATTGCATGCAAGAACTTTTAGTGCTTAACTGTTTAGAAAAAATATAGTTATTTCTCACATTATAATGTTCTGACCTAGAAACTGTGATACATGTATTGACAGTGACCCATATATGAGTGAGCATATGATGCCTTTTCCATTTTGAAATATTATGTAGCATGGTTAGAAGCTTCATTATAGAACTGGGCACCTTTCTAATCTACTAAGTTTCTTTTAGGTATTGGGATCCATACTATTATAGGAGACAACGAGTTCGCAAAGAAAGTGGTGGGATGAACTTCATTGAATCTGTATGTGTTAAAAGGCATTGGAGCAGATGCTTTTATATTTGCATTTGATTCTGACATGACTAACAGTTGTTGCTCAATTTGTAGGTTTTCTCCTTTGTATTTGGTGATGGTGATCCAAATCAAGAGATAGAAGAGGAGAGGTGGAAGTTGGTAATAATTGAGCACTGAATTTAGCGGTCCGTTGCTTTTTTTTTTTCCTTATCTTTTTTCTGCGGTGGGGGTGGGCTGGGCATGTGAATAATGGGAGAGGAACTGGAAGAGGATGGCCTTCGGTGGAATTAGTATCTTACACATGTTGGATAGAGTTGCAACCACTAAGCTACAACTCCAAGCCTAGTGGTCTATCGTTTTCAATATTTCATTGCTGACATTGTGATTACTTGTCTGCTTTTATGTTTTCCTCTTTTCTTCCTGCTTCTGGTAACTCTTTGCTCGCTTTTTAGTTGTTGGTTAGTCTCTACCCACTTAAAATGGCATGAGATATTAAGATGTTCTATTTTAATTGTTTTGGATAGCAACATTTTCTTCCACAATCAGTTGTTTTATTTAGTTGTTTCTTTACAGCATCATCTTTTTGCACTTCGAATTTCTTGCCTATCTAGCTACCTTGTCCAAAAAAAAAGAAGATACCTTATTAACACTCAGTACATTACTGTGGTAATTTTGTTTAGATAAGAGGGTGGGTATCCTGGATGAAGTGATTGTTGCTTCAATCTTTTTAAGTGTCTATCATACAGACAACTAAGAAGGTGACTTGTAGTCATACCTTTGTATCTGAGTTTGGTGAGAAATACTCTGAAGGGAGGGATGTGCGATTCCCTTTTCTCGGGGGGGGG